>JARHVA010000253.1:3557500-3797500 GCA_037957365.1 Torreya grandis | reverse complement strand
GACCCTCAACCAAATACAATACAACAATGATTATATTGTATGAAAATACTCTTAGGTATTAAAAGACTATAGTTCTATGATTTATTAAAATCATTCAACAATTAAAAATAATTTATTCATATGTATTAAAATCAAACCTTGGGTCAATAGTTAGTCGAATACAAAGATATTTAAAAACAATGTTATTTATATCCTTTGACACATAGATTTAACATATAATAATAATAATAATAATAATAATAATAATAATAATAATAATAATAATAATAATAATAATGATGATGATAATAATAATAATAATAATAATAATAATAATAATAATAATAATAATAATAATAATAATAATAATAATAATAATAACTGTTATTATCTAAATCTTGTAGCTAAATAACAATAGAACCCATCTATACTTTTTAATGATTACAACATCAAAATGTTATTCTACACAACCACTTCAAATAAAGAAGTAATGTAAGCACAACATATATAAATTTACTCATTTAGCCAATCAATTGCATTATACAAGATAAGCTAGTACGATCACAAAACTAATAAGATCACTCAACGGAATAACATGATCATTATCAGTAATCAAGATCATACTAGAAAATATATTAATAATCACCTGAAAGAAAAGTACACAAAACATGATACACTATCTATATTAAAATTTTAATTTATAAAACATGATAAACTAACTGGTGTGTGCAAGGCTTTCCATTTTTCGTTCTCTATCATCCCCCAATGTATCCATCTATACCACCCTCTCTGATGATACTCTCCTACCATCACACTCTAAGGGAAGAATATGTCCTACATCCACCTCACAAAAATGATGGTATTTATCCCAAAAAAATATTATATAAATAATATAATTTGGTATAATGATCAAATATGATCATAATATACTGAATATAAAATTGCTAATAACTCATAGCAAACTAATAATGTAAATTAAGAAACACAAACTATCCCATGATCAACATATGTCATTAAACTTAATTAAATATTAGTTAATCAACTAATCAACCATATAATATATGGATCAAATAAGTTATTCATCTTAAAGAGAAATCAAGATGTGACTCCTTTCTCAAATTCCCATTTCCTACGCTTGGTCCCTTTGAGTTATTTTATGGAATTGAATTCATGACATGTTTAGATGGCTCATAGTCTAGTTTCCCTCCAACACAGTACTAGTTCCATCCATTTCCATCCCTTCATCCTTTCATAATTTTTTTGAATCTAAGGCCATTCTAAGTGCTACATGTTACCTACTTGGTTTCTACTTGAGCTATGGTGTGGTGATAACTATGGATTTGGAAACTACTAGGGGATCTATTGGAGGACATGTGAAAGATTAAAGGGTATGGGATTCTCTCTTAAATGAGATAAGGCTAAAAACTATGGTGGATATTGTTGGTTTGGATAGTAGTTACAACCCTAAAAGATGTATATTCATTAGATAAAACAACCTAGGCTCTCTTGGTTAATAGTCATGTTTATCTTTTGTTGCTTCCTATTTGGGTCATTTTTGTTATCAAGGATCCTTTTTACTTTGTGTATCTGAGTTTATTCCTTGTTTTTTGGTCACTCTACCTCTGGGACTTGCATTGCATTGGAAATACCATCATGTTTGAAATTCATCACTTTTGTTTGTTTTATCTCTTTTTGTATGGGTGAGGGCCCTTTCCCTCAATATTGATAAAAAAAAAAAATAATAAATAAATTCACAATAACTCCATTAAAAAAACATTGTATTTTGTGGAGACAAATGACTTATTATCTATATTAAATATTTTCAATTGTTAGGTATACATTGTGTTGTTGGAAATTTGGACCATAAAAATGTTATATTTTCCTACAATAGAGGTAACAAATAGGGATATTCAAAATACTGGGACCAAATTTACTTTTACAAATTGATAATGCCTAAATTGACAAAAACAAGGTTAGAATTAATCATAAACATGCATTTTTTAGTAAAATTATATCTTTTTTCAAATAATATGTCACTGACTGAGTTATGTTATGGATTTGATAGTTTTTATGTGCAAACAATGTATGTTTTGTAGTATGTTCATTATATAATACATAATTGGGTTGTCAATACCATTCAAGTAGACCTATTTTTTAAGATATATCAATTTCTCAGTTCTTATATTGGATTGGTCACCTGGTGCATTTATTAATGACCTCATTAGGAGTTTTAAAAATTTCTTGTTAACTAGTGCAAGATGGCTTCAATCTAGCTACACTACTATGTTGGGCTAAAAGACTATTTCTAGGACAAAATCACATGATTAAAACTTCATTGTATACCCTATATATAAACCCATGAAAGAAAAGGTAGAAAAAATATATTATTATATACACCCAAGCCTATTTAGGGCATGGTTAAGGTGCTACAATGATGATAGGTGGAAAGGGGGTTACACTCTGATGTATCCTCTCCTAATTTTTTTTCCTTATTTATAGATTAAAACATTAATATTGAAGGACAACTAATTCCATACATGTACAAATTGATGTTTCTAGATGAAAATAACAATCTCTAAGGGCAAAAAACTCTATAATGGATAAATTTTTGTAGACATTATCATTTAAAAAGACTAAACATTTCTACCGAAAAGTAATTTTGATAGTCTAAAAATGAAACCCTGATTATTTATTTCAATGATTGATGACTATTAATATCACAATAATAACTAATTACTAGCATTGCATTGTAATAGTTCATATATAGTTAGATACTCTTTAGATGAAAGGATATATAGACTGAGATTTTAAAAAAAAATCATCGTTATGGTTGAAGTTATAATAGTTATAAAAAAGAGGCCATTTTTAATAAAGCTATTCAATGCCTTGATACTTTATTTTTGGCTTTCATATCTAACCTACAATTGAAGAAAACCCATTATTTTTGTCAAAGTATGATGCCTATGCATGAGTGGTATCACAAGTATAACTGTCAATAGATTGCTCAAGGGAAAAAATTCAAGTTCTTGGGCATCCCTTTGCTTATGACAGTTTTTAAGCTAATCTTTAGTAGTATGTGCTAAATAGGGTTGAAAAGAAGATTACATATTAGATCACTAAGCCTCTATTTCTAGTGGGTAAGTTCCATATTTGCGTTAAGATCTTGGTCTCTATGCATGTCTACTATTCCTCCAGCTAGGCTTGATCTAAGGCCTCTAATGATACTTTAGCCAAGCTCCTCAAATATTTCTAGCCAATCCTAATCAAGCTTGGGGTTTTCATCAAGTGGCATGGGATATTTGTTGCCTTTTTCATGATAAATGTGGCATGGGATATTTGTTACCTCTCTCATGATAAATGTGGTATGGGCATCATTGACACCTATGGACAAAGAATAGACCTATGTGAAAAGTGGGTTATTCAAGCTATTAAGGGTAATAAATATTATAAAATTCTTCTAAGACATTGTATCTCTATGGGCTCTCCTTATGGTAAAACCAGTTGGCAAAATATTGAATTTCATTCCCTTCTCATCACTATTGTTCCTATTGAGATTACTATATATTTTTTGGTCAAAATCATATGAAATGATTTTGAAGTATTCAAAACCCTATTGAAGTGGGTGGGGGATGATTTTTACATGTAGGGTCATCTTTTAATGACCGTAACTTATGGTGGTCCCCTATACTTAATACTTCTTCCATTCCCCTAGCTAAATTACTTGGTATTAAAGCTCTATAATTATTTTGAAAAGAAATTCACACTATCTATGATTTGGCTACCTCTAGAGATTGGATTCCCTATCCTAAACTAAAAACCATGTTCTAGTTAAATACTGTAGACATACATTCTATTCTTCATATTCAAGAATTACTACCTGATGTTATCTTATATAAACTTAGCTTGGAACCTCCTAAGGCCTAGTGGAAAGACTAGAGGTAGAAATATGATATGCACTTCAAATCTACTCTCCTAAGCTTATTTATTTTGTGATGAGTCTATTTTATATGAATTTAGACAAGCTCAACAATTTTTGGCGCCTCTAGTCTTTTCTCAGGACTTAGCTCGCATGTCTGGATCATGTGTGGCACCCTAGCCTAGAAACTAAGGTTACTTAATTATTATGGTGTTTAATTTACCAAGGACTCCCCCTCGATGAGAGGTTGATCCACCTATGCATTCCCCAATCCTTTTATCTAACTTGTAAGCTCCTAAATCATTTAAAAATCTATTTTAGTTTTATTCAAAAGCCTAGTCTGCCTGGCATTAGATTCATTCATTATTTTAGCCTTATCGCCCTGAGCCTTTCTCTTGGTGACATGTGATATTTGGAGGTTTTATAATTAGGTAGATTCTATTACCTTTCTCTGGCAATTCTTTCATACCATTATTCTCTTTTATCTATGGAATATCATTTATGCTATTTTTAATCATGAGGCATGTGGAATATCAATTTATATTAATGAAAAGGTTTCTATTATTTCTTCAATTTATTTTTGGATTCAAGCCCAATTGGAAAAGATGGATCTGGACCTCCACCACATGTGGGATCTCCTCAACCACTAAGGGAGTGCCCCTTGCACCATGAGTAGAGTTTCACTTTATGGTTTTCCCTGTAGTCCACAATCTCCTCCTCCCAAGAGGCATCGAAGTAGGGGTCACTTTTCTCCTCACCCTTTCCCAAGGGGTAACTAGAGTTCTCATGGCAAGTCTAATGCTGGTCCTTTAAAATAGTCTCTAATAAGTACTATTATTCCTATACAGCTGACTAATGCTTAGCCTATCACTATTCATGATGACCCCTTGGATGACTAGAACGACAAGGATATTCTTGACATGGAACCACCTGCTTGGTTGATTCTTTCAAGGATGATCCTCTAGCTCCACCTCTTGGGGTGATGGCCTGTGCATAAAACTATGCTATATGTTTATTTGTAGTTGTTTGAATGTGCCTTGACTACTTAATTTTGTTGTTTTAGAGCTAGACATTTCCTCTGGCAAGGAGTTTGAGCCACGGTGTGTTTGGATAATTTATTTTTTAACCTTTTGTAATTATATTTTTTTGTTAATATAATGTGAAGCATTCCAAGAATAAAAATTTGTAGATTGTATCCTATTGTTTGGCTCTCCCAAAGTAGCTATTGATTTTTTTTACAACACAAAATAAAAAAATAATGAAAACATATCTTGATGAAACATGGAAATATTATGATAGAGTAGGCTAAAAATATATCCACACATTTGTTACTAATTACAAGTGTAGGTCCCTCGATGATCCCTTGTTACTTCCAAAGGATGAGATGCAAACATACTTTCTTTCCTATTTAGATATTGATCATCTTATGCTTAAAAGCTAGAACTAATTGATGTTGATTCTTAGGATAAAATCTCTTTTAAAGAATTCAAAGATAAGGTAAACTAGGTGGGCAGTGAATTAAAATAAGTAGGTATCAAGAAGGATGATGTGATACTCATATTTAACCTTAATTATATTAATTTTCCAATGTGCTTACTTTGAATTGTTTCCATTTCCATAGTGGCAACCACCATGAATCCACTATATATCACCATGGAAGTCTCCAAACAAGTGCATAATTTAAATACCAAACTCATTATTACATTCCCTGAGCTCTACAATAAAGTAAAGGATTTGGGTTTACTTGTATTAATTATATGATCTCATGAGCTTAGTAGACCTACATCATGCATACCCATTAATCTATTTTCTAAATATAGAGGTGAGAATGGCACTAGAAAATATAGTAAGCCCCTATAGTATAATAATTTCTCTAAGAAGTGCACTATCCCCTATATTTTATATGATTTGAACAATGTTTTTACTTTTCTACTGTATTATTATTGACTAGAAACTAGACCTCAAGATGATGTGTAACAAAGTAGAGTATTGGAAAAATGTGTGACAAGCAAACTTTAGACAATCCTTAACCATAATTCCAAAATATCAAAAATCTTAAATACTAATATATCACACAATTGGCAAACACTTATGTAAAATAATAGTTTTATTTTATCTACTACTCTTATCTATATGAGATCTATTTAACATTTATGTTTGTCCCATATTCATGTGTGTTCTTTTTTTTTTAGTTTGTAAAATTTTTATTTTCCCATGCATGATACATTATTATATCATTACAGGTTGTGATAAGTTTTGGTCATACTCTTCTCCACTTTTGTGCACAAAAATCACAACACTTATTTTTTTTTTATATTTATATTGTGTTTGTGGCATAAAAAGTTATATACTCTCAACCAATTGTGTATCAATTGAAATCTTACTTAAATATGGATTGTCTCTTCTAGTGAAAATTTTAAGCACCATAAGTTTAGGGCTTTGAGTAACCTTTGAACAACTAACCCCTAAATAGTTTCCTTTTGTGATGAGGATCAGGTCATTCAATTTTGTAACTCAATTGGGTACCATTGATGGCATTGGATTTGCATTCATAAACATTGTCCCCTTCTCTACTTATGGTTTCAACTTATGGCTGGTTATATTTTTTTATTTATAAGTTATTTTGATGGAAACATCATTGCAACTACTACTTCCATTAATTCAATTTTGAGAAAAATTTAATGTATAGTGGTTGCACTCCTTCAATGAGCCATTTGTTTTTTATATAAATAAGAGGCATAAAATAAAATTGTGACATTTTGTTGGAAATAATGGCAACCTAATAATCTTGCTCATGATTAGGTAATCAAACCCCTCTTGAAGTGGATGGGGGATGGTTTTTACATAGGGTTATCTTTTAATGACCATAGCTTATGGTGGTACCCTATACTTAATACTTCTTTCATTCCTATGGATGAATTACCAAGTATTAAAGCTCTAAGATCATTTTGAAAACGGATTCACACTATCTGTGATTTGGTTACCTTCAAAGATTGGATTTCTTAGCTTTATCTAACAAGCATGTTCTAGTTAAAAATTCACACTTACCTTTTATTATTCACATTCAAGAATTGCTACCTAATGTTATGTTATATAAACTTGTCCTGCAACATCCTAGGTCCTAGTGGAAGGACTAGAGGTGGAACTATGACACACACTTATAAAGTTACTCTCCTATACTTATTTATTAGGTGATGAGTTTGTTCTCTCTGAATGGCTATAGAGAAACTGAATAGGCACTAGGACCTCCATTCCTCTCTTAGGACTTGGCTCACCCATCTGGATCATGTGTGGTACCATATCCTGGAACATAAATTGTCTCATTTATTATGGTGTTTAATTTACCAAGGACCTGCCCCTCGGTGAGAGGTTGATCCACCTATGCATTCCCCATCCCTTCTATCTGAATTATAAGCATCCAAAATCCTTTAAACATCTATTTTGTTTTTGTTTAAAATCCAGTGTGATTGGCATTGGATTCATTAATTCTTTCATCTTGATCACCCTAAGCCTTTCTTTTGGTGATAAGTGCTCTTTGGAGGTTTTCCTAATTACCCAGTCTCTATTGCCTTTCTCTAGAAATTACTGTATGTTATTATTCTCTTTTAGCTATGGAAAGCTAGGAACAATGCTATTTTTAATCATGAGGCATGTGGAATATCATTTTATGTTAATGAAAAAGTTACTATTATTTCTTTAGTTTATTTGTAGATTCAAGCCCAAGTGGAAAAGAATGCAAACTAAAGAACGTGGTCTTAAAATGGTAATCTTCACATGATACAGAGCTTGATTTCTCACACAAACTAAAGGAGGATATCCTAGAATGGTAACCTTCAAGCGTGATGTACAAATCAGAGAAAGATATCCTAAAATGGTTACCTTAGAGCATGGTTTGCAAATTGAAGGTGGATATCCTAAAATGGTAACCTTCGAGCATGGTGTGCAAATCTAAAGGGAGGGATGGGGATGACATTAAAAATAGGCATGGGTTGGATTGGTTTTCAATAAATAGGCTCAAATAGGGAGATATACTCAAACAAGATGAAATGTTCATGGCCATCATAAAAATGTTTTTCCTCATATCTAGGGTCGTAAGAGACCCCACTATGAGTGTACCTTTGTGTCATGTTTATAAATTTGTTCTCCACATTTGCTAAGATTTGGAATTTTTTTCAAATGTTAACAAGATGTGTTTTGATTTTATCTAAACAAGTGATAAGCTAATAAAGAGACTATAATAAAGAGAAGGTGGTGTAGTACCACACAACAATAATAGGAGGTAGAATCAAATGTGTTCTATAAATTAGAGTGTAAGTGACATGCTAGATAACCTAAGTTAAAAATGATAAAATGATGTTGAGTCTATAAATGGCCTTAAGTCCAAATGGTAAATTATACCCAAGTTAAATCGAATCATGTGTAAATGGTAAAAAAAATTAATACCGTGGCCTAGAATTTAGAAAGACGAGATTCTAAATTTGAATTAAAAAATGAAAGAATTAAAAACATTTAAAATGGTTTAGACTCAAATAGGTAGCATAAAAGCATTGTTTAAATAATACCAACACAATGTTTTAAAATTATTAGGTGAATATTTTGTTGTCAACTAACTGATGACAAAATGGGTATATCAACCATAGTAGAAGGAGATTTATGCAACAAAAAGTGTGGGTTTACCACATCTAAATGACATAAATCTCTCCTTTCATCAAGGGGAGGTTCCCTATGAATATTTATATGCTATATGTATATTTAAGTAAGCATAAAATAATACTCAGGGTAGTATAATAGCATCCATCCCTCTTTTTTTAGAGATGATGTCAAAGGAATAAGAGAGAGAGAGAGGTCCTGGTCGATGACTGAAAGCATTCCTCTTCTTTCAAGAATGGTATCTAGCACAGAGTAGAAAATCCCTTGAAGTGTAACAAAGTGCATAAGGAAACTCACATAAACACAAAGTCTTTCATTGCCTCCTTCACTGATCTAAAAAACACATAACAATAGAGTGAAAAATGAAGCCCAAAGTCTTTGCCTAAATCTAAAATGGATAACAAGCTTACCAAGATAAAAGTAGCTCAAAGTCTTCCTTCTATCTTGTGAACCGTCTTTGGATAATTTCAACACACACACTTTCATTATTAAATCAAACATATGAGAGATTATTAGGAAAAGAACATAAGAACTATTTCCTAAGTAACACAAATTACTCCAACACAAAGTCTAGAATAAACCTATTTCTCATTCATTTGATAAAATATGATTTACAAGTTGAGCACAAAGTCTCAAGAAGTATCTCAATTTCAGCAAATTTTTTGCTCTTAATTATCTAGAGATCCTTTTTACAAAAGAGGTTCCCTCTATATATAGGGAAAAACCTTAAAAATTTAAAAAATTAAAATATAAAAATATCTTAGTCAAAGATGAGTCATCTTTGACTTTTGAGATATTTTATATATTTTTTACATGTAATTACATATTACAAAATTGCATGCACTTTTACATGACAAAAGTGCATGAGAAGAGAGGAAGAAGAGAGAAAGAGGAAATGGTTCAACTTCTACCACCAAACTTCTTTAGATGAGCATCATACATGGCAATAGATGCCTGAATTCCTATACTATTTGGTGCAATGGTGTTCTTAAAGATCACTCTAGCCCTGATTGTAGCAATTTTCAATGCTGTGATTGCCTTAGCATGACTAGTTAACTTGGATCTTAGATTATCCAGAGTTAACTGAGTATCTAAAATGTTATCCATAGAAGTCATTAAGAATGCTTTTTATTCAAAATCCCTCTGGATCATACCTTTGAATTCTTAGATCATCTCTTCTACTGAGAGAAATTGGTTATCCCTGGAGGTGAGGTCGTAAGGCAATTCTTCTAGTCGGTTCAAAAGGCCTGTATCACTTTTCTTGCTAACATCCTTGGAAGAATTGAGATCTTCAAGCAGCTCCTTGAGTACCTAAATCCTATATATCAGAAATTCCTTGATCTCAACATAGTAATATTTACTAGAAATAACATTGATGGATATCAAGGTGCTTTTCTTTAGATCCTTCATCTCCTTCCACTTGCTAAGATATTTGCCTGTACTGTCAATATCTTGAGAGATAAGAGAGACAAGGTCCTATAAATATGTCCTCACCTTTTTCATCTTGTCAGTCTTCTCAGCAACCTCTGTAAATAAGGAAACTCCCTGAGTATGCATCTTTTCAATATAATCCTCAAGCACTTTCCCTTTCATATAGGTTTTCTCTGCTTTTTGAGTAACAGGGTCGTCTATGGAAAAGGCTTATGGGGCTACTGCTTCAGGGGCAAGGGTGAATTTTTTGACTACTGCAGTCAACTACTCTGCCATTGCCTTATAGTAATCTTTTATCTCCTTTTCTTTGTTGAATTCCTACACCATGATGTCCATTGCAGATTGTAAATCACTCTTCGCACCCTTGTGAGTGACTTTCCCTAGCGAAACATGAGAAATGGAATAGTTGCTCATGTCAAAACCCTCAAGGGTTGCATCTTGTGAAGGTTTAGCTATCTCTAGAAATATGTGCCCCTTTTCCTCAACCAATTTTAAAAGGATCCTTGGTCTCTTAGGGTCCTTAGCTTTCAATGGCACTATTTTGCCAAAATTAAAGTCATCTACAAAGATGGCTAGCTTCTTTCTTTTGGGCATGAAAGATGACATCCAAGGAGGGAGAGAAGAAGTACTTACTGTGGCAATAGTTCCTATAGCTGGTGTTATCAAGGTAATGTCTACACTGCTAGTGGTAACAATGGGTGCGGTGGGAGTAACAAGTGAAACCGTATTGGCTGCTGACTGATTAGTGGTAGAGCTTTCTCCTTTATTTAAAGAAGGAGAAGAGAGGCTAGGTATAGAACTTGAAGAGTGAAGGACATCTCCAAAATCACCTTGAGGATCACCAAACATGAATCTGAAAGGAGAGGCACCTCCAGAAGAAGAAACACTGATGGGAGAAAGAGGTGAAGGAGATGTTACAGGAGATTGAGGTGGTTAAGGAGAGACATCTGTAAGGGGCTGTGCCGATTCCTAAGAAGGTAGAGGCTCAGTTCTTTACTACTCTGAGGGTCTGTCATCCATCTCCATTTACTGAGTTACCTGTTCTTTTGAGCTTTATTCTCCAACTCCCTTAGCCGTTGATTTTAGCTCCTCAACAACCTTCAATCTCTTGGAAACAAAGATGATTCTAGGCTTGTGAGGCCTAAATAGAGAAAGAACATCACCTTTATTCTTGGTCCTATTTTCTGCCTTCTTCCTTGTTTGCGCTTGGAATTCAACCTCTGATCCTATAATAAACTCCTTCAATGTGATCCCTTTGGCTGCTAACCAATCATTAGTGTTAGCCAATATTAGTTCGAATATCTTCCTCAAAGAAGTTAATTCTTTTTGGGACCACTAAATTGGAGGAAGAGGAGAGTCATCAACCTTTTCGGCTAGGTATCTGTTGTTGATAATGCTCTTATCATTGACCAAATTAGAGGGAATATATGCAAGCCCTAGATATTTGATCTACTATAGATTCATCCTGTTGTAGTCCATCCTCATAATTTCTTTGATTGTTCTCAGGTCTACCAGATGTCTTCAATCATAGGCTCATGAAACTGAGTCTTTCTTCTGATCATATCTTTGATACCCTTGTAGTCAAAATTCTCCCTTTTCTTAAACTATTTCATGGTAACTAGTTGCATTTATGTATTCATGACCTTGGCTTTGGCTACTGTCAAAATTGAGTATCTGCCAATTTCAATTGGAGACCTAAAACCTGGCTTCTTCAGTTCCATCTTCCTAGTGTGTACGACAACCATTTGTCTACACAGCTCCATTAAGACCAACTTGTCAGAAGGAAATTTGGGGAGCATGTAGGGATATCTTTGGAAAAAGCCAACCCAAAGATAGTAGAAGGAGAAAAATTATAGAAACATGTAGCCAAAGTCATTGACGACTATCCAAGCTTCATCAGATACTCTCTTTTATTTGAGTTGAGGGTAAAAAAGGCACAGAAATACCGCAAAGAAGGTGTCATTTACCCTCTTAAAATGATGGATTGATCTTTATAGTGTTAATAGAGGGTAATATAAGTAGACTAAGGTGGTATTCTTGTCTCCTTTAGTTGTCAAACCTGGGAAGGTTCGCATTGAAGTTGTTATGTACACCAAGTACGAAGTCATATATAACTTTGAAGTAGTTGATACCTTGGTTAGTTGCTCGTGAAGAGTATTGCTAATATGCTCACCCTAGAAGATGACTTGCTTCCCTTGGAGGATGATCTTGATGAATGGATACATCCATTCATAGAATTGTGAAGAAGATGGTATACCTCATACCCTAATGAGGAGAGTAATCAAGTCACCAACTTCTTCAATGAAATCACTCTTTGGGAAGTTATGTGGCCATCTAGATAAATTAGTTCTAGGGGTCTTAAGCCACCTGTTATTCATCACCTTCTTTGCCCTCTTGGGGTCCTTGTCATACTCCTTTTTTGCCTTGATGAATTTCATTATTAACACTTCAGTAGCAGGAGGGCACATGAAGACTTTATCAATAAATTTGGGGTCCAGCTGAATTATCATGTTTCTACTAGCATTCAATACTGACCTAGTCTCTCTGTTGTAGAACTGGGTGCACTAAAGGATAAACTCTGTATGATGTGTTGCTATAGGGAAAGAGGCAACTAGATGAATATTACTTTCAATTTTCCTTTTCATCTCAAAGCTTGATTTCATCACCTTGGTTCTAGTTATGAACTCGGCCATATCCACATGGCCGATTTCTATGTCTCTAATGTCGTCAACATTAGAGGTGATTGAGGAGATCAAAAAAATACAGTGGTACTAGTACTTCATGGCTTTGGACTTTTCTGGAGGTGTTTCAGACATTAGAACTAGTCTTGATTGACCAGGTGCTAATGAACGAGAATCTTCAGGGGGTACTGCAATGATAATCATGATCATGCAATTAGGAAAAATTAGGAAAATTGGGGAATTTGCACGTTGGGTGATCATGAATAAGGAAGGGCACTTGATAGGGTCAGGTCAAAAAATGAGAGAAAAATGAGGAGGCAGAGAAAAAATGAGAATGATGAAAATTTCTCCAGAGTTAGAGAAATTGGGAGGAGAAAATGCAAGGGCAACAAAATTTGTCGCCGTAGCATGTGGGGTGGTTTGCATGTAGAGGTGGAAAATTTTGCCATCCTCGCATGCAAGGAGGAGAAAAATGGGCATGGGTGGTGAAAATCACTGCCCATGCATGTTTCAGAGGAAAGTGCAAGAGTGGCAAAATTTGCCACCCTTACACTTTTGACCTGCATCGATGGTGAATTTCACTATCGATGCAGGTAAATAGGTGCGAACCTGTATTGGTGGTGAAATTTGCTGCCAATGCAGGTGTTGGGTAGGCAAGCTTAGGGTGGCAAGTTCACCACCCTTTCTATGTAAGACTAGGAAATCTGTGGGAAAGAAGGGAGGGTGGAGAATTTTGCTGCCCCAGCATGAAGAGGATGCTTGAAAGGCCGACGAGGAAGGGGGAGAATTCAGTGGGAGGATAAGAGGAAGTGGGCTGAAGGCCCTAGGGAAGAAAGGAAAAATAAAAAATAAAACTGAAAGCAAACTTAAAGAGAGAAAATAAAAAGAAATAAATTCCAAATACAAGACCTACCTGGAAAACCATGCACACTGCGAGCTCAAATCTATCAAAACACACTTTTACCCATTCATTGGATCATCTAGAGGCAGAAGGCAAGAGGAGGAGAAAAAGGAATGAAGCAAAAAGGGGTGAAAACTAGATTAAATGGGGTGAAAATTGATCTCAACCACCTAGTGCACATGGCAATAAATGTCACATGCAAAAATTGAGACAATGCAGGGGTAGCAAAATTTGCCGCCCTTGCACTAAAAAAAAGAAAGGACATGTAGGGGTGACAAAATTTGTTGCTCCTGCATGTAAAAGAGGAAAATGTATGGGCAAAAAAAATTTGCTACCCCTACACGTCCAGATGTAGGGGTGACAAAATTTATCACTCCTGCATGTCGAGATGCAGGGGCAGAAAAATTTGTCGCTCCTGCATGTTTGGAAGAAAAATGCACTAATGGAAAAAATTTCCGCTCGTGCATGAAAATAGAAGAAAAACACTAACTCTGTAAAATCCAAATTTTGGTCCCCCTAGTCGCATCGAGACCGTAACAACTTTCACATTTTTGGGAAAACATAATGAAAAGATGCTAAAAATTTCAAATGGTGTCAGTCGAGCCAATATGAAAATGAGAAAAACCCATCTTGGAAACAGACTTAGAGAGACAAAGGGTGAAACAGACAAGTTTCACAGGGAGTTGTTCCCAAAAATGAGCTACGCTGATTTTGGAAACAACAACTAGCTCCTATTGAGGAGCTTTTGTTGATCAAAATGATCAATGGGAGTAGAAACCAATCTCTAAGTGCCTTCATCCAAGCCATTGGGCTACATAGTCAAGCTAAAAATGAAAGAAAGCAAACAAAATGTAAAAACTATATAAATATACATGTGGGTCCATCTAAACTTCAAAGATTGAAAAGCTTCAGATGTTGTCCACTGTGGGGTAGTGCAAATGGTGTTCCATCCTGATACTCTAAGAAGAAGCTATTCTCACCATAGAGCTATCAAATGGCAAACAAACCTCTCCACAAAGAGTCAAATTTGTCATGCATTCCCTTTGATTCTCGCCTCTTGTCCCACAACAAGACGTGGTCTCTGACTTGAAAATCATGAACCTTAGTCTTTTTATCAAAAAAGTTTCTTTACTTGATTTTGATACACCACGATTCGATCCACCACCATGGTTCCCTACTCATTTAGTTTGGTTAGACACATGATTTTTTTATCGATCAAACCTTCGAAGGTTGAATCTTCGATTGCTTTGGCTAACCTGAGTGCTAGTAGTTCTAAAGTGATCAGTATCTCTGCATTCAAACCATACAGAATTTGGAAAGGTGACATACCTATGGCCCTCTTGGATGTAATCCTATCCACCCATAAAGCATCAAACAGTGCTTTGTGCCAAGTTCTCTAGTTGTCATCTACCAATTTCCTGATAATAGTGACTAGGTTCTTATTGTTCGATTCTGCTTGGCCATTTCCCTGTGGGAAATAATCTGAAGTGTGGGATAGGTTATCCCATAATAAAAGTAAAACTGATTAATTTCATGCAAATAAAAATAGGCCACATTATCTGTTATAATTTTTAGCGAAACTCCAAACTGGGAGATGATATTTTCCTTAAGAAAATTGCACACCACTTTAGATGTAGCATTCTTAGTTAGGATGGCCTCCACCCATTTAGTAAAGTAATCAGTTGCCATGAGGACATAATCATGTTTAGCACTTGAAGATGGGTTAACTATGCCAATAAATTCAATACTCCACTACTGAAAGGGCTCTTGGATTATTACTGGCTTGAGAAGCAATGCAGCTAGTTTAGGCTTCCCAACGAACTGTTGACACAATTAGCATCTATGCAACCATTTGTAAGCATATTAGAATAGTGTAAGCCAATAGTACCTTGCCCACAAAATCTTGTGCACTGTCACCAGTGTAAAAAACTATCCTCCACAAGCTAGATTGTGGAAAGAATCCAAGATTTTATCTTTTTATACCTTATCGACACAATGAAGAAATGCCCCATCCAGGTTCCTTTTGTATAGACCATTATCCCATAAAACATAGCTAACAGCCTTTAGTTTAACATTCTATTTTTTCTTATAGGAGAGATGAGTAGGAAACTCACTATAAGTTAGAAAATGGGCAATGTCAGAATACCACTCATCAGTAGTGGTAACAAAGAGGACCGTAGGCATGCCTTTGATCTCTATCTCTTCATTTTTTGCTCTCTTGGGAATGTTGTTGGCAATCCACTAACAAAGACCATTTTCTTACACAAGTTTGGTAGGTTTGATGTGTAGATCAAACTCCTGAATCTTAGTGATCCAATTACCCCTCTTCATACCAAACTCTTGTTGAGTCAAAATGGACTTCACTGTCGTATCAGGCACTAGAACCTTAGTGTGTGAGTTCAAGATATAAAACCTGAAATGCTTGACTGCTTTAACCACCGCATATGCACTCCATGTTAGAATATTTTAGCTCATGAGCATTGAGTGGACAAGTCATGAAGGAAATATGAGATTCCACACCTTATTGGTTCTATTGAACTAAAATAGTTGAGAGTGTATGTTCAAAAGCATAACTATATATTTTGAAGCTTTAGGTGTAGTCTGGACAAACCAAAATTGGTGTGCGGGCTATTAATTCTTTGATGTCTTTGAATGTTGACTTTCCCTCTATAGTCAAGCTAAAGGTAGCATTGCCTTTCATCATATTGATGATGTAGCAAGTTTTCTCAGTGAAATTAAGGATGAATCTTCGAAGAAAATTCACCTTTTTGAAGAAAGAGTGAACCACAGTTTTACTAGTAGGTAGAGTAAGTTCTTAGATGGACTTGACTCTTTTTGAGTCAATTTTAATACCTTCTCAGGACACAATATGTTTGAGAATTTTTCCTTCAGTCACCCCAAAGATAGATTTCTTTGGATTTAGAGAAATACTATTCTGACGGCAGCGTTCCAGTATTCTTTGTAAATAGTGGACATGGTTAGAATGATGCTTTGAAAATACCATCAAATCATCTAGGTATACTATAATTAACTTACCCATTTCATCCTTAAAATTGAGGACCATCACTCTTTGAAATGTCGCACTTGCATTTATCAGACTGAAAGGCATTCTTCGATAGGCGAAGGTGCCCCAAGGTGTGGTGAAGGCAGTTTTATGCTGATATACTTTTCCAACTTCAACATGATTTTATCTCGAGAAAATTTTTAGCATTGATAACATCTCTGAACTTGTAACCATTTGTAGCACTTGATCCATGATAGGGAAAGGGTAGTTATCTTTCAAAGATAACTGATTCAAGTTCTTGAAATCTACGTAGATTCGAATTTCACCATTCTTCTTTCTGACCGGCACTATGTTGGCAATCCATGTGGAGTGATAGATTGGAAAAATTATCTAGGCATCAATCATTTTTTGTATCTTAGCTAAAATGGTACCTAAAATTTTTGGATTATATTTCTTGGAATTTTGCTTGTAAGGCATGGAGTTTGCCTTAATAGGAATGCCGTGGTGAATGTCATCAGGCCTGAGTGATTTCAGGTCATCATAGGAATAATCTAAGACGTCTATATATTGGCGGAGTAGATTAGCAAGCTTGAGTCTCTCCCCAGGAGTACAACATTTCTCAATATTTACCATCTTAGGATCTCCCTTCGTTCCTAAGTTTAATTGATCAAAATCCTGGGAGGAGTTTGAATCTATTCGTTGTTGTTTGATGAACTTGTCATGGTTATCAAACAATTTTTTTAGGAAAACTAAGCCTTTGGGAATCTTATTCCTTTTAAGCTATAGGAAATCCTTACCTGTGCTTGCATTTGATTCATAAGTTGCTTCACATTCCTGAAGTTCACTACCCTCAAAATTTAGTTGTTCAAAGCTATCCCATTGCTCTAAGAAGGTAATGATTTGATCATCATTTTTGAATACTTTTCAATGGTTGGCATTATCAAGTACACTTGGTCAAAATACCAATTTAATAGCTATAGGAAATCAATATTAGAGTCACTAGCTAATTATTCTTCCTACTCTTCAAAGAGATTAGCATCATCTTATTGGTCCAACTCAGGTTGAAGCAAAAAGTCGCGTTCAGCCTCTAGGTAACCAATCGCTGAATTGGCAGGTGTTGCTTCAATGGCTAGTTTCCCTAGGGGGAGGCAAGTGATTTGGTTGCCCTTAGTTTTAGGTAGTATTGACCTGATATTATTGATTCTAGAATGTGCTTCTTGGCATATCTAGATAGGTGGGGGAAGACATACCTTGGGCCATTTTCCTCTTCAAAGCTATTAGTTCATTTTTTAATTTTTGCACCATAGGATCTATATTGCCTGGAAAAAAGCTTTTAGCAGATGAAAATAATCTATTTTTACTGGAGTATTTTTTGATCTTACCTACCAGGATAAGATCATCTTCAATCTCTGTAGCCAAATTTTGAGCCAATGCGAGATCCATAAGGCCAGCTCACCTCAACAGGAAACTTACTTCAGAAAGTTGTGAGTTGATAAAAAAACACTTAAGATTCTATGGCATGGGTTGAGCGACAGTTAGAATTTGATTCCTTAACTTATTGAATTTGTCTATGAAATCCATCATGGGTTCCTAGGATTCCTTTTTCATCTATGTAAGCTGTGCTAACAAAGTGTGTGCATCTTCAGTAGGTTTAAATATAGCTTCAAATTTAGACTTTAGCGTATTCCAGTCAGTTATAGTTTGAGCTTGAAGGTGGTAGAACCAATCCGTAGTAGCACCTTGTAGAGTTTTTACAAAAAGTCTCACTACTACGTCCTCAAATTCCACACTGATTATGCCACATGCTATAGAGAACATAGTAATATGATCATCGGGATGAACCTTACCATCACCAAAAAACTTGGGAATTTTTTTTCTAGAACTATGAGGTAATTCATGCAAGGGTGGGGTCAAATTAAGAGGACCAAAAGAATTGCCCCACGGACCTTGAGCCATTATGATAGGATGATTAAATGGTGGGATAATAAATCTGGGAGGAGTATTTATAGGTAGGGCACTATTAATAGCAAGAAAAGAAGCTCTGCCTTGTGTTGGTGACCTAGTAAGGGTAGGAGGAAGACTCCTAGTTCATTGGAGGTAAGGTGGTAGAGGAAATAGATCAAAATTGCTCTGCTGCATCAACTCAAACACAGGGTTAAAAACACCCTTATATCTCTAGCTTCTTGTGTAGTGTGGAGTTGCTAGATTTCAAATGAAAAAGGGACTGAAATTAATTCAAGTTGAAGCTTGAGGCTTTAAAATGCATGTTCGTATCCCCAATAGAGTCGCCAAAAAGTTGTTGGGTGAATATTTTGTTATCAACAAACTGATAACAAAATGGGTATATCAACCATAGTATAAGGAGATTTACGCCATAAAAAGTGTGGGTTTACCACATCTAAATGGGATAAATCTCTCCTCTCATCAAGGGGATGTTCTTTATGAATATTTATATGCTATATGTATATATAAGTAAGCAAAAAATAATACTAAGGGTAGTATGACAACATCCATCCCTCTTTTCTCAGAGATGATGTCAAAGGAACAAGAGAGAGGGAGGTCCTTGTCGATGGCTGAAAGCATTCCTCTTCTTTCAGGAATGGTATCTAACACAGAGCAAAAAATCCCTTGAAGTGTAACAAAGTGCACAAGGAAACCCACGTAAGCACAAAGTCTTCCATTGCCTCTTTCACTAATCTGAAAAACACGTAACAGTAGAGTGAAATGAAGCCCAAAGTCTTCACCTAAAACTATAATGGATAACAAGGTTACTAAGATAAAATTAGCTCAAAGTCTTCCTTCTATCTTGTGAACCATCGTTGGACAATTTCAACTCACACTTTGCTTATTAAATCAAACAGATGAGATATTATTAGGAAAAGAACATAAGAAATACTTCTTAAGTAACACAAATTACTCCAACACAAAGTCTAAAATAAACCTATTTCTCATTCATTTGATAAAATATGATTTACAATTTGAGCACAAAGTTTGAAGAAGTGTCTCAATTTCAGCAGAGTTTTTGCTCTCAATTATCCAGAGATCCTTTTTCCAAAAGACGTTCCCTCTATATGTAGGGAGAAACCTTCAAATTAAAAATATTAAAATATTAAAATATCTTAGTCAAAGATGAGTCATCTTTGAATTTTGAGATATTTTTCAAATTTTTTACATGTAATTACATATTACAAAATTGCATGCACTTTTACATGACAAAAGTGCATGAGAAGAGAGGAAGAAGAGAGAAAAGGGGAAATGGTTCAACTCTTACTGCCAAACTTCTTCAGATGAGCATCATACATGGCGATAGATGCCTAAATTCCTATACTATCTAGCGCAATGGTGTTCTTGAAGATCACTCTGGCCCTGATTGTAGCATCCTTCAGTGTTGTGATTACCTTAGCATGATTAGTTAACTTGGATATTAGATTATTCATAGTTAATTGAGTATCTAAAATGTTATCCACAAAAGTCATTGAGAATGCTTTTTCTTTGAAATCCCTCTAGATCATACCTTTGAATTCTTGAATAATCTCTTCTACAGAGAGAAATTAGTTATTCTTGGAGGTGAGGTCGCAAGGCAATTCCTCTAGTTAGTTTAACAGGGCTGTATCACTTTTCTTGCTAGCATCCTTAGAAGACTTAAGATCTTCAAGCAGTTCCTTGAGTACCTGAATCTTGTATGTCAATGATTCTTTGATCTCAACATAGGAATCTTTGCTAGAAATAATGCCGATAGATATCAAGGTGCTTTTCTTCAGATCCTTCATCTCCTTCCACTTGCTAAGATATTTGTCTGTACTGTCAATATCCTGAGAGATAAGAGAGACAAGGTCTTTTATATCTGTCCTCACCTTCTTCATCTTGTTGGTCTTCTCAGCAACCTTTGTAAGTAAGGAAACTCCCTGATAATGCATCTTTTCAATATAATCCTCAAGCACTCTCCCTTTCATATAGGTTTTCTCTGCTTTCTGAATAACAGGGTCGTCTATAGAAAAGGCTTCTAGGTCTACTACTTCAGGGCAAGGGTGAATTTTTTGACTACAATAGTCAACTACTCTACCTTTGCCTTATAGTAATCTTTCATCTCTTTTTCTCTGTCAAATTTTTGGACCATGATGTCTATTGCGGACTATAAATTGCTCTTTCCAACCTTGTGAGTGACTTTCCCTAGCTCAACACAAGAAACGGAATAGCTGCTCATGTCAAAACCCTCAAGGGTTGCATCCTGTAGAGGTTTAGCTATCTCCAAAAATTTGTACCCCTTTTCCTCAACCAATTTTTAAAGGATCCTTAGTCTCCTAGGGGCCTTAGCTTTAACCAACACTATTTTCCAAAAATCAAAGTCATCTATAGAGATGGCTAGCTTCTTTCTTTTGGGCGTGAAAGCTGACATCCAAGGAGGGAGAGAAGAAGTACTTATTGTGACAATGGTTCCTAAAATTGGTGTTACTAGGGTAACATCTGCACTGCAAGTGGTAACAATGAGCATGGTGGGAGTAACAAGTGAAACCATATCGGTTGTTGACTGATCAATGGCAAAGATTTCTCTTATATTGAAAGTAGGAGAAGATAGGCTAGGTATAGAACCTAAAGAGCGAAGGACATCTCTAGAAGCACCTTGAGGATCGACAAACATGAATCTAGAAGGAGAGGCAACTCCAAAAGAAGTAACATTGATGGGATAAAGAGGTAAAGGAGATGATATAGGAGATTGAGGTGGTGAAGGAGAGACGTCTGTAAGAGGTTGTGCCCCTTCTTGGGAAGGTAGAGGCTTAGTTCTTTACTGCTCTGAGGGTCTATCATCTATCTCCATTTGTTGAGCTGTCTATTCTTTGGAGCTTTATTCTCCAAATCCATTAGCTATTGATTCTGGCTCCTCAACTACCTTCGATTTCTTGGAAACAAAGATGATTCTAGGCTTGTGAGGCCTAAATAAAGAAGGAACATCACCTTTATTCTTGGTCATGTTTTCTACCTTTTTCCTTGTTTGCACTTGGAATTTAGCCTCTGATCCTATAATAAACTCCTTCAGCGTGATCCCTTTGTCTAATAACCAATCATTGGTGTTAGCCAATATTGGTTTGAATCTCTTCCTCAAAGAAGTTAATTCATTTTGGGACCACTGAATTAGAGGAAGAGGAGAGTCAGCAACCTTTTCAGCCAAGTATCTATTGTTGATAATATTCTTATCATCGACCAAATTAGAGGGAATATCTGTAAGCCCTAGATATTTGATCTACTCTAGAGTTAGTCTGCTATAGTCCATCCTCCTAATTTTTTTTACTATTCTCAGATCTACCCAGATGTCTTCAATCATAGGCTCATGAAACTGAGTCTTTCTTATGATCATATCTTTGACACCTCTGTAGTCAAAATTATATGTTCTCTTAAACTGTTTCATGGTAACCAGTTGCATCTCTATCTCCATGACCTTGGCTTTGGTTGCTATCAAAATCGTGTATCTACCAATTTCAATTGGAAACCTGAAACTTGGCTTCTTCAGTTCCATATGCCTAGTGTGTATGACAACCATTTGTCTACACAGCTCCATTAGGACCAACTTGTCAGAAGGAAATTTGGGGAGCATATAGGGACAGCTTTGGAAAAAGCTAACCTGAAGATAGCAGAAGGAGGGAAATTATAGAAATATGTAGCCAAAGTCATTGACGACCATCTAGGCTTCATCAGATACTCTCTTTTGTTCAACCTGAGGGTCGAAAAGGCACAAAAATACTACAAATAAGGCATCATTTACCCTCCTAAAATGATGGATTGATCCTTACAATGCTAACTGAGGGTAATATGAGTAGACTGGGGTGGTCTTCCTATCTCCTTCAGTTGTCAAACATGGGAAGGTTTGCATTGAAGCTATTATGCACACCAAGTACGAATTCATATAGAACTTCGAAGTATTTGATAGCTTGGTCAGTTGCTCATGAAGAGCATTGCTAATTTGCTCACCTCAAAAGATGACTTACTTCCCTTGGAGGATGATCTTGATGAATGGATACATCCATTCATGGAATTATGAAGAAGATGGTAGACCTCGTACCCTACTAAAGAGAGTAATCAAGTCATCAATTTATTCAATGAAATCACTCCTTGGGAAATTTTGTAGCCATCTAGATAAATTTGTTCTAGGGGTCTTAAGCCACCTATTATTCATCACCTTCTTTGCCCTTTTGGGGTCCTTGTCATACTCCTTTTGTGCCTCGACGAAGTCAATTTTCAGCACTTCATTAGTAGGAGGGCACATGAAGACTTTATCAATAAATTTGGGGTCTAGCTAAATTATCACATTGCCGCTAGCATATGATACTAACCTAGTCTCTTTGTTGTAAAACTAGGTGCACTAGAGGATGAACTCTGTATGATGTGTCACTACAAGGAAAGAGACAACTAGATGAATATTGCTTTCAATTATCCTTTTCATCTCAGATCTCAGGTTCATCATTTAGGTTCTGGTTACAAACTCAACCATATCCACGTCGCTAATTTTTGTGTCTCTAATGTTGTTGACATTAGAGGTGACTGAGGAGATCAGAAAAATGCCCCGGTACTAGTACTTCATGGATTTTGACTTTTTTAGAGGCATTTTAGACATTGGAACTAGTCTTGATTGAGCAAGTGCCGATGAACAAGAATCTTTAAGGGGTACTGTAATGATAATCATGATCATGTAATTAGAGAAAACTAGGTAAATTAGAGAATTTGCACGTTGGGTGATCATGACTAAGGAATGGCACTTGACAGGGCCGATTTGGAAAATGGGTCAAAAAATGAGAGAAAAATGAGGAGGTGGCAAAGAAATGAGAAGGATGAAAATTTCTCTAGATTTAGAGAAATTGGGAGGAGAAAATGTAATGGTAGCAAAATTTGCCACCCTACCATGTGGGGTGGTTTGCATGCAGAGGCAGTGAATTTTGTTGCCCTTGCATGCAAGGGGGAGGAAAAAGAGCATGGGTGGTGAAAATCACCACCCGAGCATGTTTTAGAGGAAAGTGTAGGGGTGGAAAAGTTTTTTGCCCTTGCACTTTCGACCTACATTCATGGCAAATTTTGCTGCTGATGTAGGTAAATGGGTGTGAACCTGTATCAACAGCAAAATTTGCCGCTGATGTAGGGGTTGGGTAGGCAAGGTTAGGGCAAAAAGTTTGCTGCCCTTTCTAGGTAAGACCAAGAAATCTATGGGAAAGAAGGGAGGTCGGTGAATTTCATTACCCCAGCATGAAGAGGATGCTTGGAAGGCCGATGGGGAAGGGGGAGAATTCAGTAAGAGGAGAAGAGGAAGCGAGCCGATGGCCCTAAGGAAGAAAGGAAAAAGCAAAAATAAAACTGAATGTAAACTTAAAGAGAGGAAAGAAAAAGAAATAAATTCCAAATACAAAACCTACCTAGAAAACCATGCATGTCGTGAGCTCAAATCTACCAAAACACACTTTTAGCCATTCACTGGATCATCCAGAGGCAGAAGGCAGAAGGAGGAGAGGAAGGAATGAAGCAAAAAGGGGTGAAAACTAGATTAAATGGGGTGAAAATTGACCCTAACCACTTGGTACATGTGGTAATAAATGCCATGCATGAAAATTGAGGTAGTGCAGGGGTGGCAAATTTTTTTGCCCTTGCACTGAAAAAAAGAAAGGCCATGCAGGGGTGACAAAATTTACCACTCCTGCATGTAAAAGAGGAAAATGTAGGGGCAGAAAAATTTGTTACTCCTACATGTCCAGATGCAGGGGTGGCAAACTTTGCCGCTCCTGCATGTTTAGAAGAAAAATGCACTGACGGCAAAAATTGCCACCCATGCACGAAAAATAGAGGAAAAATACTAACTCTGAAAAAGCCAACTTTTGGTCCCCTTGGTCACATCGAGACCATAACAACTTTCACATTTTGTGGAAAATGTAACGAAAAAATGTTATGAATTTAGAATAGTGTCAGTTGAGCCAATATGAGAATGAGAAAAACCCATCTCAAAAATGGACTTAGAGAGACAAAGGGCGAAGCAGACAAGTTTCATAGGGGGTTGTTCCCAAAAATGAGCTGAGCTGATTTTGGAAACAACAAAAATGAGGATTTGAAAAAGGCAAAGATTATTTGGATTTGACTAGTATAGTACCTCCTTGTTCAAATAAAGTGGTCGACAACAAATGTGTCTGGTTATTATGTGTTTTGTTAACAAAAAGATTTTGACTCAAATAATGACCTAAGAAGTAAAGAAAAAGATAAATACAATTAAGTAAATTATTCTAAACCTTAAATTGACAAGGTTGCATCGTATTATTGAAATCTATCTATATACATGTTGTTGGAAGGATTTTAAGTGTTAATCCAAAATAAAAGTGCATGAATTAGTAGGGTTTGTACACCCCCATTATCATAAGAGATTGTACAATGACATAAACCTTTAGGCTACTTGCCTTGCATCAACAATATATCTATGGTAAGTGGGGTTATTCTAAAACTTAATTTTTTTACCATTTAGATGGTCTCAAGTGTGATTAACACTAGATATGTTTCACATCAATTGAGTTCATACCAATTAACTTACTATTCAAGGGTATATTATTTTTCACAGTGATTCCATCTGTGTACTGCTTAGGGAATCCCCTAGTTAACTAGACCTGACTCAGATTTTTGTTATGAAAGGAGAGGTTAGCTACTCAACCCCCTAACTCTCATAGTAGTCATACCCTAATTTATATACCTTGTCATGGAACAATATTAAAACAATAACGGGAGATGGAACCTCAAGTCAAAGCTTCCCTAAAGAACTTGTGAAGAGGCTATGAACTCCCCTCCATAAGCCAAATTGCATAAAATAAAACTAAGTGAAAATATTTTAGAGGTTGTTTTTATATCACCCAAATCATAGGGGTTTTGGAGAGAGCCTTGAAAAAATTATTTTCACACCTTAGAGAAAGGCACAATTACAAGGAAAAGGCACTTTTTGTCACCTGAGTTTCTTAAAGGGAATGGGGGGAGAGCATACATGTGCTCTTTATTTTTCTCAAAAAAAAACAAGTAATAGATGTTATTACATAAAACAACACACTTTTTAAAGCTTTGTAATTTAAGTAAGTGTAGTTTTAAGCAACAAATTAATGTGTTTGATGAATTTCTTGGCCACTTGGTCTTAGATGCAAAAACTTTCAAAAAACTTCATAACATAACTTAACTTAAAAACATTTAGGTTTCTTTAAAACACTAAAGGGAAGGTTCAAGACTTAATCTTGATCAAAGTTTGTCACTTTTCCATGTGAGTCCTATAAAGGTTAGAGAGTTTCCCCCTACTTTGAAGTACAATTGATAATGAAACGAGCAAGTTTTAAAATCTTTCTCTCAAATTATCTATTTTTAAAGCATAGAGATCAATGTCAATCAACAGTGACTGATGTAAGTTATAATGAGACCAATGTTGATAATAAACAAACTAATGTCGATCGATAAATATCAATATCAATTACCTGTGAATCCTTAGGCAAAAAATATTTTTCACAAAAAACACTTGTTGGCCCAATTTAAAATAAAATCTCCAAAAAGGCTTTGGATCATAAAATATAATGTTAAGATAGAGACTTAAAAACTCAAAATGACACTACAATTTTGAATAAATCTCTAAAATTTATTCTTTCATCAAGTTTTTCCCTCCACCAAAACTGATACTGATTAGCTAGGACCAATGTTTGTTGCACATAACTTATGTCGATCACTGTGTGACCTGTGTATCAATAAAAATTTCAAAAACATGAGAAAATTATGATTTTTAAGGATTTTTAACAACTTTTAAGGAAATATAAGATTGCCAAAGTGTCCTCCTTTATTGAATAGGTTGCATATGTCCCATTGAGTGTGTGAAAATGTAGAGATGGATTACAAACATGGTTAGATCAAACAATAGTCAAGAAAACTCAACAAAAATGCATAAGAACATAACAAGCTAATCCAACTCTTTCTATGGGGTTTGGAAAATGAAAATTAAGAGAAAATGAAATAAATCATAGACAATACCTTCCCAAGAGAATCCCATCATCCAAGTGCAGCTCAAAATATGAATTTCCCCTTGATTTGGTGCTCAAGTCTTTGTCAATGATACAAGGCAAAGCTCCTCCATCATCTCACAAGTGTAATAATAAAAATAGGCTCATGATATGAAATCAAATGTATGACTATCAATGAAGCTATCCTATTAAAAATTAAGCATAATAAAAACCACACATAAATGGCTTATGGAGAGAATTTTGCACAATAAGTTTAAAAAAATGAAGTTTGAAAATGGTGTTCTTGGCCCTCTTCTTTATAGGTTTTTAAATTTCATCAGAATCAACCATGACCATCCATCTTGAGATCAATATGTGTGGCCATGAATTAATCTAATTTTTTTATAATTAATCCATAAATACTCTCATAAATATTTGGAAGGAAGGGGCATTAAAGAGGCATGTGAGGCCTTAAGCTTGATATTTGTTGCATTTATAAATTATAGATGCCACCCCATAGATGATGTCATTTGATAATGTAGATAATAGGAATCAATTTCCAACTAGAATATATTCAATAACTTCCATGGATTTTCCACTTAAGCTCTTGATTTGGATTAATTTGCCTGAGTGAGATTAATCAAATTAAAAGCAATTCTTTTGAAATTAGCTATGCATCATTAATCAAACTAGTTAGAATGTCATATTACTAGGTCATAATTTAACTGGAGAGGAATTAAACCATGATTTTATTTTCATACAAACCAATATCCTATTTAGCATGTTGTCAACACAAAATAACATATGCACATGTCATATTCTTTCAAATTAGAGGAAAAGAGTGATCTCGAGAACCAAAATGCATTTTCATCATTTTGATTCAAATTTCATTATCACATTAAATGCATTGCCCCACTTATGAATGCATTAGCCTAAATATACACTTTTATATGATAAACTCAAACCATTTAGCACATTTAAGTGGTGTTCACCCAATTTATGTATTTTCATGAATTTTGAGTAAGATTGAAAATTTCAACATAATGGTTTTAGGAATTAGATGTCTACACACATCATCAATTATCTCTTGAATAGCATGTATAGTTCATATCTGATGCAACCTTTATTATGTTTCCTCTTTAATTTTGTACACTTATTTCATAGATTCATCAGTTGAGAACACAAAAGCATATATATCTTTAGTATATTCGTTAGAATTTTTTGAATCCTTTTTGTATTTATTTGCCAAGGGAAATAGATTTTCTCTTTGTTCAAATTCTATTTCTTCCCTTGTATCCAAATTCAAAGCCTTCCTCTTCCTTAACATTTGGATTGTACCATTATTTTTATCGAACTGGGAAGATATTATAGTTAACTCAGTGAAAACTAGATTATATCTCTAATCCCTTATATTTTTCATCTTTTGTGCCCATTGGGAAATGCCAAGTTCCCCTATTTATTCATATTCTTGACTTGGGTCTTTAGATGTGAAATGTGGATGAGTCATTGGAGGAGGTGTTATTATTGGTAGTTCTAATGATGTACTTATTTGTACTAGGAATTGGATAGGTGGATAGATAATTCTCTCCCATGGTGAAGGTTATCTCAATAGAGTGACTTTAGCCAAATCTTTGGTCAAGCCTCGGGTGGTCTCAATAGTCATAGTGGCTAAATATATTGGTGAAGACTATGGCATATTTAGTTTTAATTGAGATGAATATTTATTGAGTACTAATGACCTTTTCAGGTTGTAAGTATAAATTTTAACCCTAATATAAAAATAGACTCCTTTCTTTGAAGATTTTATTTGCTTTGAAGTTGAAAGAATGGGAGAGTCAATAGAACTATATAAAATAATATTTAAAATAGTTGGAGGAAAATCTATAGCTAGAATATCTAGACTTATAATAGATGAAATAAGAGAATAGACTACTCATTTATGTTCTTTCTTTACTCTTCCATGAGGATTTGTTGGTTGAAAGTGCTAGCTAAAGTTTTTTCTTTTTGTAGGCTTTCCAAACTCATAGATTTAGCCTTTTTCAACTCTAATTCCTCATCATCTATCCCTGCTTCTTCACTTATTATAGGTCCTGACCCCCTCATTTTTTTTACATCTTCACATTCATCAGTTGAATACTCAACTAAAGATATTACTAGTGTAGGATCCTTTTATTCTACTCCCTCCTCACCAAGGGATTCCTATATGTTGGAGAGACCAAAAGATGGCCTTTCTTATAATTTTTTTCCCTTTGAGGAGGTAGAATGAACCTTAGATTTCCTCTAATAAGTGACCACAGGGGGAGTGGAAGGTTAATGGGATGGTGAAATGATTGAAGGAGATAAATTAGTAGAAAAATCACAACAACTAGTGATGAAGGAATGATTATAATGATAATAGTGATGGAAGGAAGGGTGAATGGAGCAAGGGTTGTGATGGTAGGGAGTGTGTGAGAAGATGCCTCCTCATTGATGATAGTGGATGGAGGTGGACTTATCAAAGGTGCCTAAGGAGGATGAGATGAAATAGATGTATGAAAGAAGCCTATAGAATCTTAGGGAAACCAACCTAGCTGATAGTTTTAAGTGGTGGTAGAAGTGTCATATATAATGTGCTCTTTTATCAACCTTTAGGAGGTGTGGTTTTCTCCTTTGCAATATATTTTACAAAAACTCTAGTAGTAGTATCTAGAGATGAAGAGGGTAGCTAAAGACAGGGGAGCCTTGTCAAAATTTCTCTCTTTACTTAGGGATTAGACTCCCTCTAGATACTAAACTCTTATTTTTATAAATTTGACTATTCTCTGATAGGAGAGGGAGGTTGGTCTCTCCATTATGAGCCATATGGTTGAGTCAGATGCCTTTGATGGCTCCATTCTCTTTGTTCAAGTTCTTTCATCTCCTTATCTTGTTATTTAGTAATCTCAAGATTGTATTGAAGAGCCTATGTAAATATCATAGACATATATTTATATTTCATCCTTATCAATACCTTAGTGTCATCTAATGCATTCATAAAACAACAACATGATCATATTCTTGGTAACCATATGAAATGTTCACTTTCTTATTTTCCTTGAGCTACATGAGGTAGGTCCAAATTTTTTTTAGGGGTCCCAATACCTTAATTAGGCCAACTTTAAATTATAATAGAGTCTGGGTTTCCCAACCTAGTTGAAATGTGGCCTAATTAAAAATTAAATTTGTCTAATACACAAAGGAGTTTTATAATAATAGGTCTAATTCTTGAGGCTAATTTATTCATCAATTTTATTGTAGAGTTGAAAATCCACCTCTTGTTCTAAAATTTTGTTTAGGACATGGCATGGTAGAAATATAGGAGTTTCCCTTATACCTTATATATTAATGACTATGTTGTCAGGGTAGTACCAAAAATCCACCATTTTACCAATACTTCTTATTAGGTTATCAAACATCTTAGGCATTTAGATTTCATGGATCACCTAATATATTGAAGGATAGATTTATGCACATATTTTTTGGATTTAATTCTTGAATCTATATATAAACATGAAAGAGTAATCCTCATAGATTTTATTACCTAAATATTATTTTGAGAGTTTTCATAGCTCCCCATGTGTCTAATGAACTATGCCTAAGACTGCATTCAATAGATATGACATCATATAAAAAATTTCCATCAATTGACCTTTGGTCAAGATATAACATATATGCCTTCAATCTAACACTAATGAATTCCCCTAAGGCAACTAGCTTTCCTGAAGTCAAAAGAATGTCCAACATAGGGTCCCATTGTAATTTCACATAAGTTATGCTTTCAAAACCATATAACCTATTTGGGAGGGACATAACTATCCCAATCCTAGGTCTAAATTTGAAAATACAATTGGAGGAAATGCCTCCTTTGGGATTCAGTCTCTAACCCTTAGCCAACCATTGTTTTAGTTTCCCATCGATTGTTTTGTGCTTAACCCAAACATTGGCCAAGACTTGGTTATAGGTAATATCTAGCTATGGAAGTCTAAGATACCTTTCAAAATCGCTTGTAAAAATAATGGTATCTATGTATTTACTTTTCCCAATATGCAAGTAATCCTTATCAAATGTTCCATTGAAAAATAAGCCTTTAAATGGGTCTATGCAAGGCATTACCTCCTATTTTATACCACTTGATGGAAATATTATGTTTTAATGGGTGGTGATTCATTGATATACTTCTCATCTAGAGATAATTTGTATTATATAGAGTAGGGCACTATAGACTCTATAGCCTTGCAAAGCACTGAATAGTGAAGGAACTTGAATTAAAGAGCATTTTTATTGAACATTGTGTCCATGTATTCTTCACTTCTAGAATAAGAGTACATTGAGGGGGATTGAACATGAACTTGATTAAAAGAGGCTATTTTTTCAATCTAAACTATGTAATTTATTTTTCAAATCATCTGGTTTTTTCTTTTAAGTTTACTTAAAAATATAGGGCCTTTGGATGCTTGAGGGCTCAGAATTGAAATTTTAATTGATAAATTGATGGTGAAATGACTAATCTTTAACTAGATTTCACATATATTACCCAAAATTCTAATGCTTAAATGCATTTGTGTGTCATCAATGAAAATAATAGCCTTTTAATTTTCTTCGCTTTTCAAATTGAATGTGTTTTTCAAGTTTATTGGGTTTACTTATTTTCCAGATGGAAACTATTTGTTAACTTTATGTGTCTAATCATCATGTTCTAGAAAATTGTCAAATTTTTTCTTACTCACTTATTTGCCTTACTGTCAAACTCATTTATGTGTAATTTGAGCATGTGTCTCCAAGATTATGACACTTGTCTAATTTTTTTCACTCAAGCCTTTAAATTTGCATATTGACTTTATATACTCTAGGGCAGTAAAATTAATGTAACTATGCCACATGGAGCAACCTTAGGCCTATGAAGACTCAGAAGCATGGGAGTATGGGTGGTTGATCTTTTTGAAATTTTTACATCTATTTAAATGTTATTTTTAATGGAATGTCAACATGTGGCATGATCTCAAGGTCTTGGAGGCATAGAGACTCAGATCCATGGGACCATTAGTACATTAATTGATTATACATTCTTTGAAGGTTTGGGCCAATAGAATTATGCCACTTGTCATCTTCTTAGAGCTTAGAAGATCAGATCTATTAGACTGTAGGAAATTTGAATCATTAGACTATGTTAATATTTTAATGGTTCTATATTGATGAAAATATGTCAAGTGTCGAATGCTTGGGACTCGAAAGGTGGGTATCATTAGAATGCAAGAACTCAAATGTTTGGTAGCTTAGAACCATTAAATTTAATTTCAAATATTTTAGGGTTATGTTTAATCAAAGATCATTGTGTGGCATCCTCTCAGGGCTCAAAAACTTTAAACAATTAGAATTTTTTTATGAAAGCTAAAGGCTATGGGTAATGTAGTAATGACACATGGTTGACTCTTAGAACTCATGATCTTTAAATAATTATAAACTTTTTATAATGGCTATAATAGATAACATGGTGATGTCACATGTCTTGATTTTGTGTAATAAGGGTAAGACATGATCATGAATGATTAACAAGTCTCTTTTAATAGTCCTATAGTCATTCAAAAAAATATACAAACACTATGATGAAAATATTATATTTTTTAGTTCATAAATCAACAGTGTCAATTTTTCAAGGGGAAATATGAAACCTAATTTTTATAATAACTTGCAATATTTATTCAAGCTTTGATTTTCATAATTTGATCTCTTACAACTTTAGACTTATGAAGACAATCACAAATTTTTGCATGAATAAATTCATATCATGGATTCTTAAGGCTTATAGGACCTCAAATAAATAAGTTTAACAATAATAGGTCCCTATTTGAGTTTTTAAAATGGGGTGTGTGTGCTAGGGCACAAAAAATATTCTAAATAAGTAAGGGTAAAAATCTTATTTTAGATGTTTTTTATGTTTTGATTTTAAACCATAATTTGATAATCATTGACTAGCTTGTTCAAAAGGGGTAAAGAGTGTTTTTTTAAAATAATAAATATGTAATTTTGGACCAATTTACAAGAATTTAGTTTATATCCAAAGTTTAAATGATGAAATTTTATCATGGTTTCACTAAAATGATAACTCATTCAAGTCTTCAATTAAAAATAAAACATCATAATTGGATTTGGCATTTACGATTTGGACACTTGAATTTTCAAGGTATAAATTTTCTATATAGTAAGAATATGGTTAAATGTTTTCCACTGATAGAAAAACTAGAAAGAGTATGTGAATTGGGAAAGCAACATAGAAAGTCATTTCCAACTGGGAATAAAGTTAGAGCAAAGGCACCATTAAATATTTTTTAATTTGATATGTGTGGACAAATGTTGACACCTTCAATTGGTGGATGTTTGTATTTTTCTTCACATTCATTTATGATTATGACAAAAAGACATGGGTGTATTTACTAAAGCATAATTATGATGTTTTTGATATTTTTTACCAATTCAAAGCCTTAGTTGAAAATAAAAGTGGGTAATACATCAAATTTTTTATAATAAATAGAGGTGGCGAATAGATCTCAAATAATTTTCCAAATTTTATAAGGATCATGAAAACCACAAGTAGTTTACTACCATGTATACACTTTAGTATAATGGTGTAGACAAAAGAAAGAATGAAATAATCATGGACATGGCTAAGAGTGTGTTGAAGGATAAACATTTTCCAAATGAGTATTGGGAATAGGTTGTAGCATGTGCACTCTACATAATGAATAAATTATCAACCAATAGTGTCAAGATCATGATTTTATAGGAAGCATAGAGTGGAAGAAGGCATGATTTTTCTCATATGAGAGTATTCAGATAGGTGACATATGCACATGTCCAAAATGCATTGATAAATAAATTGGATAACAAGGGGAAAAATATATCTTTGTAGGATACATTGAGAGAATAAAATCTTACAAATTGTATAGTCCAATAACCAGAAGGTGATAAGTAGCAGAGATGTGAAATTATTAGAAGAAGAAGTATAGGATGGAAGTTTGGATAAAATAATAAGTATCGTTGCATGTTTACCTTTAAATGATAGTGAAGTATTGAATCCAATATGTATTTCATCTGGGGTACCTCCTTCCACACCTACTCAATCTCAACAAGGTAGTTTTTTAGTGACACCTCCATCAAGTGTAAGGACATACTCACACATCAGGAAAGAACTCCATCAAAATAACAATAAGAATCATGATAATTATATCTACAGTGACACATTTTTCAATAGGGATTCTAGGTGCAATTTTGTCTAGTACAAATTCTTTAAATGATATGTCAAATGCAACATTGGAAAATCTAAGCAGATAAAAGACAAGAATTCTAAAGGATATCTATTATCAAAATGAAGGTGAACATAATGTATATTTTTTTCTCTTTATGTCTTGTTTTCATAAGTAGTTGATCCAGTTCATTTTAAAGAAGAAATTGAAGATGAAAATTGGGCACAAGCCATGGATAAAGAGATAAATGTTATAGATAAGAATCATGCATGTGATTTAGTGGATCTTCTAGAAGGAAAAGATGTTATAGTAGTACAGTGGGTCTACAAGACCAATTTTAATGTAGAAGGAGATAAACAAAAGGATAAGGCAAGGATAGTAGTGAAGGAACACAATATTGAATCCAAATTATGTAAAATAATCGTTGGTTGTCTAATGTACCTAATAGTCACAAGGCTAGAAATAATGTATAGTGTGAGCCTTATTTAAAGGTTCATGGAGTATCCTAAAGAATCTCATTTTCAAGTAGGAAAAATAATTTTGAGATATGTTAGTGGAACTAGAAATCATGGAATTTTGTATTCAACATCGGATGAGTTCAAACTCATAGGATACATAAACATTAATTGTGCAAAAAGTATTGATGATAGGAAAAATACATCTGGTAATGTTTTTCATTTTGGGATAGGTGCAGTATCATGGGAATAAAAGAAACAACCCATTTTCACTCTTTCATTGATAAAATTGGAGTATGTATCAACAACAAGAGGAACATGCCAATCAATTTAGATGAGAATAATCTTAGTAGATTTGATGCACAAATAGGAAGTGGCAACAAAGACTCTCTATGAAAACAACTCAAGTTTTACACTATATAATAATCATGTATTACACAAGAGGAATAAACATATATATACTAGATATCATTTAATCAAATAATTAATCAAAATTGGAGAGATCTATTTTTATTTTAGTTAATCCAAAGATCAGTACATAGAAATCTTCACCAAACTATTAAGAAAATAAAATTTTGAGTATCTAAGTTATTTTTTAGGTGTTTTAGATGGAGGTAAATGTGATTAAGAGTGAGTGTTGGGATATCTAATCCCAACCACCAATATTTAGTCATTGGCATGGTCATCCTCCAACTTTTAATATTCTTATGTTCAATATTTAATATTATAAAAGGGAATTTTATTAAGAGATTTAGATGCACTTTCTTTTGGGTAGATTTTATTTAATATAGTTTTATGTAGTTTCATGTTTCACAAATATCCTCACCCTCTATGAGTATCTATAAATAATATTGGTTCTCATGTGTTTTATGAGGAAAAATATAACAGAAGGAGGAGAAATATAACAACAAGCTATACTAAAATTTGTGATGTATAAAGTGCTCATGCTCTCTTGTTTATTTTATTCAAAATTATTTTTATAAATAAAAATAAGTGATATTTATGTCTATAATATTACCTTTCTTCTCTCTTTTTGAACATGCCAAATGCCAAGATACCAACCAAAAAAATCCTAATTCAAAGCTTTTTTTCTACAAAATTATAGTCTAAGTTACGGTGAGTGAGGCTTCTAAGGAATTAAATATCCACCAAAAACTCTTACTAAATAAAAATTCTATAGTAAAATCAAGATTGATAGAGTTAAAATAAAATTTTGTAAACACTTCAATGCTAATAAAGCATTCTTGGCCATTTCCATAACATGTTGGAAATTATTTCTCCATTAAATGGAAATAAGTAGAACAAATATATCTCTTAATAATGGCTTAGGAAGATGAACAAATATAAATTGGATGGCACTAAAAGATAGATAGGGATGCAATTGATTCAAATATTTACTCCTCCCCATTGACTAGTTATTTCCTTAAATTTCACTAAAGTTAGACAGTAGATGCAATTGACAATTAAGCTAATTTATTAAGTTGAGGAATTTGAATTAAAGTTAATTGACTTTGAAGCAACTCATTATTATTTGAGGAAAAAACTTATAAGTTTCATATATTTTTCATAAGTGCACAAAGACTACTACTTGAGGAATTTTATAGAAGTGTTTCTTATTCTAAAGGTCTTGTTGGGAAGGTTGATTCAACTTATCCCACTATTCACTGTAATGTTTATTCAACAAGAGAAAGAAGTAAAGTTTGGTTCATTCACAATTGATGTTTGTTTTAGAAATGTTAATAAAATTGAAGAGATCTCTAAACACGTAATTATTTGAAAGGATATTTATACTCTCAATGTTGTTGTATAACCCATCAATTCATGGATAACCAGTTGAGCTCCCACCTAAAAGTTGAAACCAAAAGTAGAGAAGCGGACCATGTTTATGAATGCAAATCCATGGCCATCAATGGTACCCACTTCAATTTAAAAATTGATGGGTTATTTACATATTTAAGCATGCATTTTAAGTACCTGTAACTCATCAAAAAATTAAAATATGGTTCACATGTTGCTTAGTGCATCTATGGTCATGTGCACAAGTTTACGCTCTGTTATTTATACTAGTTAATTACCAAATCAATCCTATTAATATTGATATTATTTATATAGTTTTGTTGGATTGACCAGTTGGGAGAGAGAGGTATCCCTCAAACTTGGGGTCTTTTAAAATGAGATTTTGAATTTCGAAAGAAAAATGTTTAAACTCAATGAAGGTTTCATGCCTCCCTCTGTGTATGTATACGGTGCCTAAAAAATAAACAAATACCTTTTTATGATTATAAACCCTTACATAATGAAAAGAAATGATGAAAAGTTAATATATAGATTCTAAAGTACCTTAGTTTTGGCATTGAATTTCCTTATCAGCTAGAATTTTACCTATTAATGAAAAACTATTAGAATAAGTATAGAAATCAACACAAAATCCAATTTCAAGAAGGATTAAAATTTGATTTAAAGCCCCAAAGTTATGGTGCTTGCATTCTATACCAGAAGAGACATTCCATATTTAAGTAGGATTTTGATTGATACACAATTAGTTGAGAGTCTATAACTATTTATGCCACAACCAAAATATAAATATAAATATAAAAACAAAAAAGTGTTGTGATTTCTATGCACAAAAGTGGACAAGACTATGACTAAAACTTATCAACTATGAAAATCACACCATCTAATAATATAATAATGTATCCAACATGGGAAAATCCAAATTTTGTAAACTAAAAAAATCACCCATGAATATGGGACAAACATAAAAGATAAATAGATCTCATATAGATAAGAGTAGGAGATAAAAGAAAACTATTCTTCTATGTAAGCATTTATCACTTGATTGATATATTAGTATCTAAGATTTTTGATATTTTGGAATTATAGTCAAGGCCCATCTAAAATTTTCTTGTCACACATTTTTCCAATACTCTACTTTATTACACATCATCTTGAGGTCTAGTTTCTAGTCAACAATAATACAGTAGAAAACTGAAATCATCATTCAAAGCATATATATTGTAGGGGCTAATGTACTTCTTAAAGAAATTATTATACTATAAGGGCTTACTAGATTTTTTATTGCCCTTCTCACCTCTATCTTTAGATAATAGATTAATGGGTATGCCTAATTTAAGCTTACTAAGCTCATGAGATCATATAATTAATGCAGATAAACCCAAAACCTTTACTTTATCATAGAGCTCAGGGAATGTAACAATGAGTTTGGTATTTAAATTATTTACTTGTTTTGAGACTTCCATCATGATATAAAATTGATTCATGGTGTTTGTCACTGTGGCAATGGAAAAATTTTAAAGTAAAAACATCAAAAAATTAATAGAATTAGGGGCAAATATGAGTATCACATCATCCATCTTGATACCTAGTTGTTATAATCCACTACCCACCTAGTTTACCTTGTCTTTGAATGTTTTAAAATAGAATTTCTCCTAGGAATCAACATCAATGATTGCTAATTTATAAGCATAAGATGATGAATATCTATGTAGGTAATAAATTATGTTTTCATTCTCGTTCTTTAGAAGTATCATGGGAGCATGGAGGGACCTACACTTTTCATTAGTAACAAATGCGTGGATAATTTATTAGCCTTCTCTATCATGATATCACCATGTTTCATCAAGATATGTTTTCAATATTTTATTATTTTGTGTTTTAAAACAATCTATAACAACTTTGGGAGATCCAAAAAATAGAGTACAATCTACTACTTTTTATTATTGGAATGCTTCACATTATATTAACATAAAAAATATAATTAAAAAATGTTACAAAGTAAATTAGCTAGACACACCATGGCTCAAACTCCTTACAAAAGGATAAATCTGGGTCCAAAACAACAAAATTATCTAATAAAAGAATGATCCAAACAATAATAAATAACCATATAGCGGATTTTTATGCACAGACCACTACCATAGGAGGCAAAGGCAAAGGATTATCTTTAGGTAGCATCGACCAACTAGGGGGTTCCATGTCATGAATGTCTAGATCATTCTAGACATTTAAGGGGTCATCATGAATAATGATAAGCCAATCATTAATTAGTTACAAAAGAATAATAATGCTTACTGGAAACCGCCATGAAGGCCTAGCATTAGACATACCATGAGAAATCCATCCCCCTTAGGGGAGGGCGAGGAGTAAAGTGACCCCTACTTTTGGACTGACTTCTACTTTGATGCCTCTTGGGAGGAGGAGGTGGCAAACTATAGGGTAGGCCATTAGGTGGAAATGTACTCATGGTGCAAGTCCCCCTAGTGGTCGAAGACCTCCTACAGGTGGTAGAGGTCCAAAGCCATCTTTCCCACTTGGGCTTGAATCTACAAATAAACTACAAAAATAATAGTAACCTTTTCATTAACATAAAATGATATTCCATATGCCTCATGATTAAAAATAGCATTTTTATTAGTTTTCCATAGTTGAAAGAGAATAATATCATAAATGAATTTCTAGAGAAAGGTAATATAGGCCAGATAATTAGAAAAAACTCCAAAGAACACTTATGACCAATAGAAAGGCTTAGTGTGATAAGGCTGAAATAATGGATGAATCTAATGCCAGTCACATTGGCTTTCAAACAAAACCAAAATAGATGTTTAAAGGATTTTGGATTCTTTCAAGTTAGATATAATATATGGGGAACGCATAGGTGGAGAAACCTCTCACTGAGGGGGGGTCCTTGGTAAATTAAACACCATAATAAATGATCTAACTTATGTTCTAGGATAGGGTGCCACAAATAATCTAGATGGGCAAGCCAAGTCTTGGGAGAAGAATAGAGGCCCCAACACCTATTGATTTTATCTAAAGACATTTATAGAGTATAGACTCGTAACCTGATAAAGAAGTATAGGAGAGTAACTTTTGAAGTGCGTATCACAATTCCACCTCCAGTCTTTCCACCAGGCCCTAAGATGTTGGAGGCCAAGTTTATTTAGCATAACATTAGGTAGAAATTATTGAATGTGAATAATAGAAGGTAAGTGTGCCTTTTTTAACTAAAACATGATTTTTAGATCAGGATAGGAAATCCAAGCTCTAGAGGTAACCAAATAATAGATAGTGTGAATCCCTTTTCAAAATGATCATAAAGCTTTAATACTAGGTAATTCAGCCATAAAAATGGAAGAAGTATTAAGTATAGGGGACAATCATAAGCTATGGTCATTAAAATATAACCCTATGGAAAAACCATCCCCCATCCATGTCAAGAGGGTTTTGAATACTTCAAAATAATTCTATGATTTTGACCATAAAAGAGCTAGTAATATTAATAAGAATAGTAGTGATGAGAAGTGAATGAAATCTAATATTTTGCCAACTAGTTTTACCATAAGAAGAGCCCAGAGAGATACAATGTCTTAGAATAATGTTTTAATGTTCATTACCCTTAATAGCTTGAACAACCCACTTTACACATAGGACCATACTTTGTTGATAGGTGTTAATGATGCCCATGGCACCTTTATCATGAGGGAGGCAATAAATATTCCATGCCACTCGATGAAAACCCCATGCCTAATTATATTTGGCTTAGAGGAAATATTTGAGGAGCTTGGCCATAGTATCATTAGAGGCCTTAGAGGGAACCCAAATGGAAGAATAGTAGACATGTGTAGCAACTAGGATCTTAATGCAAATATGGAACTTGCCTGCTAGAGATAGGAGCTTATTGATATAATATGTAATCTTATTTTCAATAATATTGAAGACATGTTGCTAAAGCTTAGCTGGAAAACTATCAAAAGCAAAGAGGATGCCCAAGAACTTGAATTTTCCCCCCTGAACAATCTATTACCAATTATACTTGTGAATTCACTTAGTCATATCATCTTATTTTGACAAAAACAATGGGTTTTCCTCCATTGTAGGTTGAAGTTTAAAGTAAAAAATAAAGTGTCAAGGCATTGGATAGCTTCATTAAAAGTTGCCTCTTGTTCTACAACCTTTTTAACTTAAACTATAACGGTTATTTTTTTAAAAACCCCTATATATATATATATATATATATATATATATATATATATATATATATATATATATATATATATCCTTTCATCTAAAGAGTATCTAATTATATATGAACTATTAAAATACAATGTTAGCTATTATGTATTGATTTAATATTAATAGTCATCATTTAATGAAGGAAATAAATAGGTTTTCATATTAGAAAATTAAGTTTTGAGGAGATACCTAAGAATTTCTCAGCTACCAAGTTGCTTGGATAGTTTGTTTTAGGTAATCTCCTAATGTTTTTTATATTTTAATTATTTATTTTAGATATGGAAATGGATTAAAAAGGTTAAAAGAAGGAGGTAATAATGTTGAGGCTAATTTATTTGGGTATTGTCATAAACGAATGGAGATGGGTGTAAAAGGTTGAAAATCAATGTACAAAATAAAAATGAATGTTGAAGCAAGATGTGTTTAACTATGTTGTTGTTATCTATTAGGCTCATTCATGTCACTAAAATTGTCCCTCTAACTACTTAGAATATGAATATTCCCTAGCTAATCATGAGAAATATTAGTAGGTTGCCATGATTTCCAATAAAATGTCACAATTTTATTTTATGCCTCTTATTCTTATAAATAACAAATGGCTCATTGAAGGAGTGTAACCACTATACATTAAATTTTTCTCATAATTGAATTGATGGAAGTAGTAGTTGCAATGATGTTTCCATCAAAATTACTTATAAATAAATAAATATAACCACCCAAAAGTTGAAACCATAAGTAGAGAAGGGGACAATGTTTATGAATGCAAATCCAATGCCATTAATGGTACCCAATTGAGTTACAAAATTGAATGACCTGATCCTCATCAGAAAATGAAACTATTCATGGGATATTTTTTCAAAGTTTACTCAAATCCCTAAAGTTATGGTGCTTACATTTTTTACCAGAAGAGATAATCCATATTTAAGTAAGCTTTTGATTGATACATAATCTATTGAGAGTATAGAACTTTTTATGCCACAGCCACAATATAAATATAAAAACAAAATAAGTGTTGTGATTTTTATGCACAAAAGTGGACAATAGCATGACCAAAACTTATCATATCCTATAATGATATAATAATGTATCAAGCATGGGAAAAGTCAAATTTTTCTAATGATTCCTAAAACACAGTTGTGCCTTCAATTTATTTAGCTAGTGAAGATTGAGAATCATCGAGAGATGCTCCATGCATTTTTGTGTCCAAAGCCATAGAATAAGTTGCAGTTAGAACATGTACTTAATTACATATTACATTGAATTTTTGTGAAAATATACTTTGCTAACTTCTAGTTTTGTTAGATTTGAAAATTTTGCTTCAAAATATGTATTGTAGTGTTTCTTTTATTTCATTCAATATAGATAATGTAATTAAAAATGGTTCCTTCCTCAATATTTATAATAGCATTGACATTTTAGTTTTTAGAACAAATGAAGACGTTGAACAAAAATATCCTTAACTATATAAATGGAAAATGTATAATTCTTCCTTTGTTCAACATATGATAGGTGCATAAAGAAATCATTTATTTTGTAGTGGGTAGATGCTATGTTTGGATAGACTTGAATTTGGCATTGGATAAAATTTAATTTGATAGTCCACATATGTGTCTTAGTAATTCAGATTCTATGTGATTGTATTTGATCAAAGAAGTTACGAGTATTTTCTAGTACCAATTTTTTATTAAAGACAACTAATATTATTTCCCTTTGCACTAATTTTTCTCAGGTGAGGTCACATTTGGTTTATCATATTTTGTTGTAGATTGATTAGAATCTAATTTCATTGGCCCTCCTTTTGATCTTGGCTATCATGTCAACTGCTGCAAGGGATAATGCATTACATATAGAGGAGGTTGTGGGAATAAAAAGAGAAATCCTTTTGACACTACTTTTCCCCTATCTGGTCCTTATAATAATTATTTTCATTTTTATTTCCGTTGTGCTCATGATTAAGCTTCACATCTTTTTTCAAATTCCCCCTACATAGAATTACAATAATTCTTGCCAAAAAATAGTGCTAATTTGGAGTTCAAGACTTGATTTTGAGACAACCCATATAAAAATAGCTTCTAGAGATATTTGGAGTTTGAGCCTTGATTTAGGGTTACTTAATAGAGATTATTCCTATATAAGTGCTTCCATTGATCTAGTACATGTGATAGAGATATTGATGTTGGAGAGATATGAGATAAATGTTGAGAGCAGAGAAGACAAGGGTGTTGAAATTATTTATTAGGATCATAGAATCAATCAAGAAGTTTATGGGCATTCTGGCAAACCTACTGATTTTGGAAAAGTTGAGAGTCTATAGAGTGGTTGAGAAATAATTTGCATATGATCAGAGCATAGAAGTGGCTCTTGATCAATGTGGGCTTAATCTTTCTCATCCATTGGTTTATCATGTATTGAGTAGATTTTCCAATGCCAAGAAACCTAATTTTATATTCATTCGATGGATAGGGCAGTAGGTGGGGTTTTCATACAATTATCAAACTTATAAAATGATGATGTGTATCTTTTTCATAACAAATAATTTGATGATTATACATGAATTATTGGATGATATGTGTGAGAATAGGTATGTGTTAAAATAGAGACCATTGAGATTGTAATCAAAGCAAAAGTAGGTAGTTGAGAGACAAATAAACCTATGCAGACATTTGATTTGATGGAAAGACACAAATTTGGGGCCAATATTGAAAAAATCATCTACATTCTCAACAAATTAGGTCATCAATCCCAAATTATGTTTCAAATAAGGAGAGAAAGGGTTCCTCCAGATGCAAAAACATACACTATGCTTCTATCAATATTTTATTTCATGATATCAGCTGATGTAAATTCATTCAAAATAGATTAGTTGTCCTCTAATATTTAACTTCAAAAAGTGTATTTATTATGTTGAATACAAATTCAATGACAAGACTAGAATCAAAAGATCCACATATGAATCTTTAGTGCCTTTCTTTTTGGCATACACTCTTTCACTATATTAACCAATTTAAATTCATTAAACATAGATCAATTATCTTCTGAGATTCAACCACAAAAATGTATTTATTAATATTGAATACAAGATCAATACTAAAAATGGAATCAAAATATCCATAGACAAATTTTTGGTGATTTTTTACCACTTTGCATACCTTCAGCCGAATTAAATTTATCCCTGTCAATTCACATAATAGCTTCTTTAGTGTTGGGAATAAATGAGAGAGACCACCCAAAAAAATTTTTACGTATAACCTATAAAATTTCTAGTCAATTTTAACCTATAACCCATGTTATTTACCCTGTAATCATAGAATTAAAATATATGTATAGGAAAGATTTAATTTAAAATAATACATATATACATATATATTACTTATTCCTATTCCTACGAAATAGTTGTTTTCATGTTTTTCAATGTGATGGTATGTAATAAAATTCTTACATATGTTATTTTTTGTCATGGTAGATGGGCATGAAACCACTTTAAATCTTTCCTTGGAGTTGTGTTATTTTTATGCTCATAGATTTTATGTTTTCATAGTGTATGGTATGTGTAAAAGAGTTTTTTATATAATATTTTCTAGGAATGTTTGATCTGTATTTAGGAGAACATCCTATGATTAAATATTTTAAAATAAAAAATATATAGAAACATCATAATTAAGACTTTATTTAAATAATTATATTAAATTACAAAAATATAGAATGAACATAGGCATAGTAATATGTGTACTCTATTCTCTTATTAGTTTGGAGTATATAAAGTATGCAGTAATAATATTAATTTAGTGGTTTGGAGTATATATAATACATAATAGTGATTTTTGCCACTCAAAAAGGAAATACTATAGGACTTAGTACCCTCAACTAGAGAAGATTTTAAGAAGAGGTGGGAGGCGTGTTGCCCTAATTAAAATATTATATTGTGGACATAGTATGGATGGTATATAAATTATAGATGTGGTATTAGGTTGTAGATTATATTATGGATGTAATACGAATGGTATAAGTGTTGATTATGTAAATATGAATGGCATATAGATTATAGACATAATATAAATGTTGTTTTCCTGATTATAAACATAATATGAGTGGTTTTTTCCTTGGCATGAATAGTGGCTTCCCCAATTATAGATGTGATATGAGTGGTTGCTTTATTGAATAAGGACTAGTAAATACAAGAAGTGGTATTTTTTTACTATAGACTATATATATAAAATGAATTGTACTCCCTAAATTACATGTATCTGATGTAGACAAGATACCATGACTAAGATGGAATACATGGACTAAAACAATAAGATGGAATGAATTGATATGAATAGATTGGATAAATTGATTATGTACATGCTTTGTTTAATATAGATAAGATATTATATGGATTGGTTGTATATAGTATGTAAGAATGATATATAACAAATATATAAATTAATTGCATAAAGTACAAAAAAAAAGATTAGATGTTTTGATAATATAGATTATATAGATGGATTGAATAGATAGATTAATTATATAGATTGGATAGATTGGTTGTGAATGATATGAATATTATAGATTGATTATGTACATGATATGACTAATATGCCCTTAATCTCTCTAGTAAATGGGGAGGGTAGTACCCAACCCTTGATAGAGAGGGAGGCAATGGAATTTTGACCCAACCACATATATAGGTAGGGAGTCTATAGATGGGTTGGTTGATAGAAACTTAACTATATATTATGGTTGGGTTGGGTTGGCTATATAATGGGGTTGGGTTTGGATTCCAGCTATGTAGTGGGTTAGATTAGGTTGGTAGTAACCCAATGCAAACTCCCTATAATCCAACCTCCATGTAACCCATAATTAACCTTCTTCCATCCTAACCTCTCTGAAAACCAACTTCCCTAAAACTTGTAATTAAATTTCTTCCAACCCAACCTCTATGGAACCCAACCTTTATATAATTGGGTTGGGTTTTCTAATAAATGGGATGATTACTCCAGATCTAAATCAAACCTGACTATCAGGGTGGCTCAAACCCACTCACCCTATAGTATGGGTGGGTGCCGTCAACCCCTTATATATGGGTGACCCTAACATGAGTTCTCAACCAGAACACCCTAGACTTGGGTTGGGTTTATGCCAACCCTATTTACATATAATCTAGTGGTTTTACCCCCTACAACCCATCCTAATTATATAGGGATTTCAATTGGGTTGGCACAAAATTTCTTTCCACATAATCTAGTGGCCTTCCCCCATCAATTTGAACCAACTATCTAGGGTGTTAGATTGAGTATGTGGGTTTGCTCCCTCTTGTTTAACCCATTTTTTAAAGGTTTTAATGCACGGTTAAGGGGGTAGACTAATATTTACATAAGGTTTAATAAAACTAATCTAGAGTAAATTAATTAAAAACTTAAATAAATGAATATTTTGAATTAAATTGTTGAGTTATGTTAAATTTATAAAATACATTAAAAAAATAGTTTGACTACATAAACATGAATAAGAGATAATAATTAACTTATCTTCAAATGCACAAACATATCTAAGAACTACACAGGTGGAAATAAGTAGGGTCAAGATTAGGATTGAGTTGTTATATTATATAAATATTATTTATATAGGCCTGAACACTTGCATCACCCTGTTGAAACTTGTGTTGATGCTTCTATCTTGATCTCATTGCAAATTTCATGTGTAAAATATTCACTATATTGAAAAGTGACCACCTAGAGTTTTTTGGGTTTTCTTTCACCTTTCTCTTGATATCTTTTATTCACGTGTGCACACTATTGAGAACCATGTAAGGTTGAAACCCTAGTTCTTCTCTTAGGTTTTTGTACCTTACCAAAAATGGGTTAGTGGGCTCATAATTTCTAGTGAAAATTAAGGACACCTTTGTTAATGAGAATTGCCTACATAGGAAATACTCCAAGGAGGGCCTTATACTTATGTAGTTCTCCCCTAGGTGTTAGTTTGTGTGTGCAAAAAGATGAAGTACACTATATCTAAAGGCATGCAATGATCTAACTTGTAACTTGAAAAAAATTATCATGGGTTAATCTTTGAGTGCTTCAAACCTATGATATGACTATAGCTAATATGAAAATAGGAAATAATAAAATAGTATAACTTAGTTGTGTGAATGATTGGTTGAGTTTGAATAGATTTTCGCTTGGTATTTTTCTAGATGAATAATAAGTAGGCTTAAATTTTATTTATACCACACCTTTTGAAAATATCTCATGATAGGGTTAAGAAAGACAAATGGGCTGACCCATAGGATTAAAAATATTTTCAAATTAGATGAATTTTCAGGACTTAACACTTATTCAAAATTTGGACACCTGCATCAATGCAAGCATCCCTATGTGGATCACATGTGTCTGATAGGATTAGGAAGTTGTTGAGGATCTAAAATTGATAGTAAATGATATATATAATATTTAATATATTTTTTAAAATGTAGGAAATCTGAGTCATCATAAATTATTGGGTCAAACCATAAGATAAGTAGTTAGGCATAATGAGATGGTGAATACAAGCCTTTCAATAGAAGGAAGGTCTAAAACTAAAGAGTAGAGCCTTTATAGGTATTTATCAAGTATACAAGTTTGAGATGTTATATAAATTAGATTTTATTATCCACAGTTGCCTCCTCTTTAATATATTAATGCATAAATATGAAATTACTAGGTTAAATAAAATAAATGCATACCTGGATGTGTATGAGACACCTTGTTTGTGATTTAGATGACTTTGAGTGGTTTGTTGGTGTACCAATTATAACCTAGAGCATGTTACAATATAAATCAGTGTATATAATATTAAATTTGACATAATTGAAATGATTAAAAATAAAGAGATAAAGTATGGACTACACCTTGTGTCAATGTAACCATGTTGCCTCTTAGTAATTTGAATTGGAAAATATGCTTCTTTATGAAGAATTAGAGCTAAGAGTGGCTTAAAACTAAACTTTAGAGATGTTAGTAGAGATATTGGAAGTTAATTATTCCTCCAATCTAGTGCAAGGGTGATTTTTTACATGACCATTGAAATCATTACATATCAATCGCATAACTCAAGTGACAGTACAATAAAATCCAATTTAAGTGGTATAACCAATCTAACCTACAAAATGGAAGTAGTGTTATGCCATTGAGTGTTTTTAATATCAACCACACTAATAAAAATTGTGAATTGATGTAGCCATAAAATTTTCAAAATGATACTTCCTAGAGAAAATATAGGAGTATCATGTCTGAGTATATATATAAATAAAACTTAAAATATGTTATCATAAAAATACCTAAGATGAATGATAAAAATCATGGAAGCGTCTAGAAATTAATAGTACAAGCTCAACAAATAATCAAGCACATAAAAAATATCATTTAGTGTCACAAAACATGGGTCTAAAGAAAACATAAATATAGGGTGTATTCAAATACCATATATTCAAAGGAATGACATATTAAAATATACAAATAGAAAGTGACATGCATGGTACATAGGCAAACAAGCAAGGAACACATTCAAATATTCTACAAGCAAGACATTAGAAAGAAAGAAAAAGACAATCAATTGACAATGTGAATAAATGAATTATAAGAAATCAATATAATTATATCATACTAGTCCCTATATGTATGTGTTATCAAAAATCTCACGTAACATAGCATATCAAGTACATTGTAAAAGATGTTAGCATGTGTAGGTATTAGTATATAAGCTCAATATGATAATGTATAAATGATCATAAAGTAATATAACATGTATCAATCATGGTCAAAGAAGAATATGCCCCCAATGTGGTATATCACATGTGTAAATAAAAATCCCAATGTTTGTATGTGAAAGTATCATAGGTCTAGGAATCAGGATATGCCTATATCACACTTAAGTATACATGACACATATTTGTATCAAAATGATATAATATCTTCTAACATAAAGTATAAAACATAGATGCCAATGAGATAGTAAACATGTGAATGTTGAATACTTTTGTATTTTTTATTTTATTTGAATGTTTTTGTATTTTATTGAATAATTGGTTTTTTTTTGTATTTTTAGAATATTTGGAAAGGAAAAATGTCTAGCCTTTGATTCCATCTAAGGGATTCTCACATGTATCTAAAATCTTGGAATATGGTACGTAAAAATAGTGATACTGTCAAGGAACATGTATAAATGTCATATATGACACTATAGAATATGTGGTACTATGCATATGTTTCATAGATCTCCAATGTCGTGAAGAGGTAATATAAATAGTACACATTCATATAACTTATTTTTCATTTATCTTTGGTTTCTTTGGTGAAACTATAATTGGAACATGTTTATTTTCCTTTAGCAAATGGGTGGACCATGTAGGTGTAGATGAGGATTTTGTGGAATCTATTGTGTATCTATGGTGTAAATAGTCTCTCATGTATGGGCCAATTATGAAAGGGGACTTTATATTGCTTGCCTTTTCATATATGGTTAAACTTATTAGGTTGTACAATTAGCTATTGAGGAGTAAACTTCTCTTGTTCAAGTGGATGTTAATATTGAATTCTAGAGACTTTGACTACCATATTGGGATGAATTTATTTAATATACCCATGAACTATGGAAGGTATTGCTCAGATATTATGTATCCAAGGTCATCCTAATAATGTATCAAAGACTCCTAGGTATGGAATAATTGAATAGGTAGTAAAAACATATGTTGGACCAACTTGTAAATGTAAGTCATTCTCACCAATAATGTGTTTTTATGTCCCATAAAATACTCTAACCATTTTGATTGAAGCATATAAATCATTATCTATATATACCAAATGTGTAAGTAATATCATAGTACATACATTCTCACTAGAACCATTATCAACCATCATAGTATGTATAGATTAATTATAAATGTATGCTCGAATGAATAGTGAATGAAGATAAGATTTATCTACAATTTCAATATTATCAAATGGAATAGATGGTCTCTAAACCATATGAGGTATTATTCATGTATGTGCCAATAATCCTATCATATGAATGCTCATAATGTGATAGAGGAGGATGTGAGTTATATTCCATTTGCTCTTCTAAATATTTCTTAGAGTGATCTTGTAAATTATTCTTAAATATATTTTGGTTCTGATTGTCACCATGTTGTGAACCTGAATCCTTTAGAGGATCAACAAAGGTAATATGTTGGTTATTAATAATATACTAGATCTTATGTTTTAAAGTATACCACCTTATTTTGTAATAGTTAGGGCCTTGGTGATAATCATAATATTCATTAGTATCATATCCTTTTGGTAGAGGTCAACTTATATCAACATTTATGGGAGGAGGGAGAGATATGATATGACACTCCACAAATTTCTTAAGTATTAAAGCTAAAGACTTAGGTAATTATGTAAATTATCTTATGTAAATTAAATAATATGAACCAATTAGGTTTCTATGACACTAAATTAACCTTTTTTATTGTTTCCATTTTAATTTATGTAGGTTTTAGCTTGTATCTAGGTTTGATATGAAACTTAGTACAAGATGTAGTCATTGTGGTTACTACATAACTAAGCTTGTTCAAGGAAATAGTTTTCATTTTTTGATCACAAAAATTATGACATAAGTCATCAAAAGATTTAAAATTATTAAAAACAATAGACTCATGTAATGGGGAACAAAAAAATTTCTTAAATATGTCATGAAACTCTTTATCTGCCATTGGATTTGTCATCTTGGCTAACATTGGTTTGTATCTGAAAACACATTCAATGATGGGTTCATTGATTCCTTGTTTGATATTTGAAATTTATGAATATGACATATTTTCACTAATGTTAATAGATAAATTTGCTAAAATGATCTATTAAGGGTTTGAAATCTTTTATTCATTGGATTGGTAAGTCATAGATCCATCTAAAAGAATAGACCTATAGGTTCCTTAAAAATAATTTGGTCAAAATTTTATCATTTGAAGCATAATCAAGGCACACTACATAGAAAGATCAAATATGTTGTTTAAGATCACCCATACCATCATAAAATGTGAAATTAGGTGTAATAAAAGTAGATGGTAAAGGGTACAATGATATCTCAAGTGTTAGAGGATTATGTAATACATCTTGTGATTACTAACATGATTTGATGTTAAATAATTTTGTCTAGTGTTGGTAACCTTAGCTTCCAAATTTATTAAAATGTGGAGAAGAGTTTACACTATAGACCCGATGGGATTGAGTTTGAAGATTTGAAAAGCCACCAAAGTGGATGAAAACACCACGCATGTTTATGTATCCATTGAAATAGGTAACTAGGTTGAAGCATTTATTGTTCCCATGTAAAATGTTTAAATAGTTGATTAACATTCAAGAAATAATGGTTTGAAAACATATCATGTTCCCTCACTAGATGTAGTAACTAAGGTTGTGTTCAAGGGGAGGGAAATTTTAAGGGATGTGTTATAGGAATATCTAATAGTCCCAACATTTGTATCAATATAGAGAAATGGTTGTTCGCTAACACCTTTTTTATTTTTTAGTTTCTAATATAGTATTTAGTATCTTGTGGAGATATTTAGGAGTTGAAAAGATGCACTCTCAAAATAATGAAATAAGTTTAACTTGTTCTTGGTCAACTTTTTCATTTTCATTATGCTCATGTGTTTCATTATCTGCATAATCAAATTTATCTTCTATGATATTTAGTTCTTTTCTATGTGGATGATTGTCATTATTTACACTCTAATTATTATCATAAATTGGCATGGTATCAACTTGAGATATTTTAGGTATTTAACCCTTTCTTTGATTTGGTACAAGGGTACATTAGTGTTAAGAATATATAAATGAATAATTATAGGGGTGATAAATAGATGCATAACATTGTTACCTTAACCAATATGACCTAATTCCATCTTATGAAATCATGGAACCTATTTTGCTCTTGGGTTTGACCTTATTTTGGAGAGTTATATAAATTTGATAGATGTTATGTTTCAGATGACTATTCATGCTTATTTCTAATGTCTTTGAATTTTGATCAATTCATTCTATGGTTTCTTCTAAGAGAATCAAAATCCAACTTACAAGCTTGCCTAAATATTGATATCTTAGCCATTAAAGAGATTAAACATATAAATATTATCCATGTCTCAGTTCAATGGCCTAAAGTGTTAATTATTTCTTGGGCCCTAAAATGTTTATATCAATTTTAATTAGCTAAATAGTTATAATGTTGCATTATAAAGGATTAGCGATTATTTAAATTTTAGGTTTGATTATAAATATTCAAGTCTTTGAAATTAATAATTTTTAGACTTTCAATTGTTTAAATGAAAAATTTGGGCTCCTTTATTCAATTTTCCTCTTTTGATCTACGTCTATAGACTAATTTTGAAAGGCCTTGTTATAGTGTCTATTTTTGTTATCTATGGGGTTTTGTATGATGATAGTTAGGTCTCTATGTTAAATGACCGTTGAACCTTCAAAATTGATTACTCTCATTGACTATAAATTTATAAATGTTTAAGATCAAAAATAATCTAAATTTCAGCCTTGTCTTTGACTAACTAATCTAAACTTGTTTGTTTTTCTTTGCGCTCTCCTTTCTTTAAAGTATATGAAATTTTGGGCCATTCAATTTATAAAATCAATTGGTCACATTCATATACTAAATATTTTAACCCACTAGGTCCCTAAGATTATGCCACATGGCATGATCTTAGTGATTTATTCTGGTAGTGAATTGGTCAAACATCTAAAAATCCCTTGCGGCCTCAAGTCCTAGATGGATACAATGTGGAAACCATCAAGAAGACCAAAAATATAGAGGTTATTAAGACATTAATATGGTCCCTATGGGCTTAAATACCTAGTTGGGAGACACATGGTGACCATATGGAAGCCTCGATCGATGGAGGATACTAGAGGTAGTCAGATGTCTATATGTCCCCAAAGGCATGGTTGAAGGGTACAAGGTAGAGATTTATAGTAGGGAGGATGAAATCAAAATGCATAACTCAAGGAAGATTTGAGGTTAATCACATGGGAAAGGGGATGAAAGTATAAAATATAGCTTGAGGGTGAGGAATATGAAGATCAAGGGCCAAATGGTGGTCATGTGGCCTTAAGGCAAATCCTAGGAAATGAATAAAAGGATAGATAAATGACTAGTAAATGCGTGGTATGATTGAGAAATGTAGATTGAAGGCCACATGGCCTAGAACTAATACCTAAATCTCATAATACATCTAACCATCAATAATTTGTAAAAACCTATAAAAGGACTTTATGTCAAATCTAAATGTTTGGATGTGTCGCAGTTGGTTTCTCACCAACTAAAATCTCATAAACAACAAACTTTAAAACTATTAAATTGGTTAATTGATCTATAAGGCCTTAAATTCAAATAAAAGATAGTGTGTTTATCAAATAAATTTCAAATTGGGTACTTTTATCTATTTAAGGCATGGTTAAATGGCATTCCTAAGACTATTCAAACAAAAATTATCCCCATAACTCAATTCGAATGCATTCAATATGGATTTATGTGTAATGCCTAAATAATATTAATTAATTTTGGGGACTTTAGATCCATTATATATCTATAGGTATAATTAGCATCAAATAGTTGAATTTGAGCATAGAATGGATTTCAAACCAGTTATATTTCCCAACCACCTGAATGATGACTGATTTATTACTCCATGGACATAGCTATTGTAATGAGAAAGGGGTCAAAATTTTCAGGTAATGAACCTCTGTAAAAATTATACTAGAATCCCTTTATTTTTATTAACCCTATCTTCTACTCATTGAATGTGGTCCATTATTTCTAGTTTAGATTTCATGCTTGTGTAACAGGAGAGATTTTATGCTTATTTTATAGAGATGGATATGGCAATATGATTTTTTATTTTATAATCTAATTCATTATTTGTTCCTTTTAGTTTCCATGTGAAAATCCCATACTTTATTTGTGTTTAACCCTTAGATGAAATATATGGAGGCATGTTTTCAATTTATGCTTAGGGTTAACAATATAGAAATGAAATGGAACAAGGGTGATAATTAGATCTGAGTAAGTGTACAAAGTTGGGGGACAAAAAGTGGCCTACCCATGGACATATTTTTTGTGAAATTCCAAAAATTTGAACTTATATATATAATTTGAGATATCTACACTCCAAATTTGAAGATGGTGTAAGAACATGAAATGTAGAATTCTGAGTGTAGTTTTCAAAACATTAATTTTTTTAAAATATTGTTAAGTATAACTTAATCAAACATGTAAATTTTGAAGAACTCTTATTTTTTCTAGAAAACATAGTAGATAGTTGGCTGTGATGCAAAACATTTTTTGAAAAGAGTTTAATATTATTTAAAACCCTTTGGAGAAAATTTAGATAAAATCTTGTAGAACGTCACCTATATTTTTTTTATATTTCTTCAATGAATATTTTTTTTATGAATTTTACAAGTAAATAGATCCTAAAAATTGATTAAAAAAAATGGATATCCATTTGTGAGACACGCCTAACTACCTCAAAAAAATGAAAAATTATTTTTTTTAATGTGGGTAGAATTAAGCTGACTACATCACCAAATAATTTATTTTTCACTTCGATTAATGAAATACAAATTACAAGATTATGTATAGGCATGTATGTTTACAACATGTAGTGGCCTAAAAAAGGTGTAATTAGAAATAAATATAGTTTGAAACCTTAAATTAGTATAAAAATTATAAAAATCTTATTTTTGGAAAGAGAAGAGAGTTCTCATCACGAAGATATCAAGTTTTTTAATTTTCACATTGAAATTCTTAGTGTATTTAGCAATCAAAGTTTAAATTTGTTTTTTATTTTCATACCTTTCAAAACTCAGTTGTACATTTATAGTCCAAGCCTTTGGCTCAGGAATCCAAGCCATTACCAAGCCAAAAGGTGTGGGAATTGAATTCAAATTCAAATACTATGATCACATTAATAACCCGTTCATTTTATTAAATATGTTATTAATGAAATCATGATATTTAATAACATGATCATGTTAATAAAGAAATCATGTTACATATTATCAACATCCTAAAACCTAATTAAGAGCCATTAGGCCTAGTAGTCTTAATATCAAATATTGGTTTCATATTAAGATTGTTGTTTAGGACCCACATTTTTGTCAATAATTGATAACATTGAATGATAATTGGATTTGTATTAACCTATGAATAAATTTTTGATCCTTTAATCCCAATATGGTGTGCAATCAAGCCAATAGATCTCAATTTACATTAAATAGACATATTTCCTTGGATGGAGCTTGGTTTGACCTAATTACATATCAAACTAAATTAAATACTTAGTTTTTTATAATATAGTGTGCAATTAGAGACCCAATTAACATCATATGGTCATAATTCCTTTCTCAAGGCTCATTTAACATTGATTATGTATTATATTGAAGTAAATATTTAATTATTTTTATATGGTGTGATATCAAATCCCTAATTGACATTATATTATAGGAATTCCTTGCATAGGGACCAATTACTCTTAATTACATATTATACTAAATAAAAAACCTAATTGGTTAAATATAATGTAAAATTAGGGGAAAATATTAGCAATGGACATTAGATGGACATAATTCATTTTATGGGGTGAAAAATTCCTCAATTAATCTTCTAGGTGGAAGCAGTTAATTACATAGGACTTGGTTGTCCTCAATTCTGTATAATATTGAAAAAAATATTGATTGATTTAACAGAGTGGAATTAGAGCCTCAAATGACATTAGATGAATGTAATTCCTTGATTAGGGATTGAGTGGACCCAATTGTATATCATATTGAACCTAAATACTCAATTGGTTTAATATGGTGTGTAATCAGGGCTTATGTAACCCAACTAGAACATTATATGGAAAAAATCACTTTCATAGGGCTCAGTTAACCCTAATTATGTATAAGATAAAATGAAATACATGATTAGTTGGATATAGATTAAAATTGGGGCCAATGAAGTTGTAATTAACATTAGAAGTATTTAATTAATTGTATGAGCCTTGGCCGGCCATAATTACATATTTAACTAACTTAAATCCTTGGTTGATTCAGTATATTATGTATTTGGGACTAATAGAGCCCCTTGTTGATAGTAGAAGAATGAAATTTCATACACAAGGTTTTTTTGGATGAAATTTTATACATCATATTGAACCAAATATTCTATCAGTTGACAAATTAGATGGATGTATTTCCTTGTAGAGGATTCACTTGGTCATGATTTCATATCAGATGCAATCAAACACTAAACTATTTGAATATGGTGTGAAATTAGGGACATAATTAAAATTATGTTGTCATAATTCCTTGGGCAAGCCTCAATTGGCACCAATTATGTATCATTTGGAATAGAATACTTGATTGGTTCAATATGGTATGTAATCAGGGCCAAGTAAGCCCCAATTTCCATTATATATGAATTTAATTCCTTACACATGGCTCCTTTGGAATGAATTGCATAATAAATTTAAAAAATACTTATTTTTTAAATATGGTGAGCACTTGGATCCCTAATTGATATCATATGGACGAAATTCCTTACATTGAGGCTTAGTAGGGTCCTCAGATCAATTTAGCCCCAATTAATATCCTTTATATATAGTAAACAATAGGTTCACAATGATGAACTTGGTTAAAATTGCATTAGTCATTACCATAATTAACTTTCTAAACTCAATCTATGATGATGTGGGGGATAATTGATTCCAAATTCACATTATTTACTCACATATCTACATTCAAAGAGCTCAAATTTACCCCAATCACCATCATGATTGTACCTTATATACCTTAAAACCTATACCATAAGCCCTAATCCCTGAAGTTCATAATCGCTAAACTCTAAACCATAAATATAAACTCTTTAAACCTTAAACCAATCATTTTATCACAAATTAACATCATTTAGAATAAGAATTAAGTTCATAAGGCTCAATGTGGCCAAAATCACATGACTGATTACCCCATTTGACTAATTCACTCAATATTCATGATGACATACATGGAATAATTGACCCTACTTTTATCCTAAATGCAAACATGAAGGTAATCAAGTCATAAATAGGTGTTGCAAATAGCTCAAATGTTCTTCAATTACCTTAGTGATTGGACCCTATATTTGATATCTTAAACTCTGAGTTACCTTGGACGATTTAAATTTAACCCTAAATCATGTAATATTTAAATTAAACCCTAAGACATATTCTCTAAACCCTAAAACCTTTAAATTATCGACCCTAAACCTTAAACCAATAAATTTGGTTCCAATTAACATCATGTGAAATAAAATCCACAACTCTTTTACTCCTCTGTTAGTCTTTGATGAAGAGGCCATAATATATTATAAGTGTAATAATTTTAGACACATAACCTAACATTGTATAAGTGTGTTTAAATCAGTCAAGAAAGACCAAATTTTTAAGGCTCCATTCATCAATAAAAAAGTTTAGACAAGTTCATGGTAGAAGAAACAATCTAAAAAGTCTATGTTAGTCTAGAAAGCTTTACATGCAAGAAATGAAGAAAATACATGGTTCTTTGATAGCAAATATTTTAGGCACATGATAGGAGAAAATATAAAATTCATAACTATAAATTATATTAATGGTGCCATAGTGAAATTCGGAGACAATATCACTATCATAATAGCCAAAAAAGGTACATTAAATTTGGATACCGATATGACTAAGACTGAAAATGTTTTTTATATAGAAGGTATTAAGCATAATATATTAAGTGTAAGTCAAATGCGTGATTAGGGATACAAACTAAAGTTTTATGTGTAAGGTTATTAAATTAGGAGAAAATATTTATATGTTTTTATTTAGATGCTCAAAGGACAAGTAACAATTTGTATATGTTATTAGATATCAAAGGATAAAGATGTTATTTCAGTCAGGTTGAGAAAAGTTGGTTATAGCATAGAATAATGAGGCACATAAATTTTGAGAATATTTTCAACATCATTAAGAAGCAAGTAGTTACAGATATTCTAAACATTACAAAGTCCTCCAACGCACTTTGTGAAACATGTCAGCATGGGAAGCAAGTCAAATGATGATTGAAGGAAAAATAATACTCGACCACTCAGATGTTCGATCTTGTTCAAAATAATTTATGTATACCTATGAGAACTCAAAGCCATCGAGTTGATAAATAATTCATGTTTCTTATTGATGATTTTACATATATGATTTGGGTGATGTTTTTGTATAAAAAATCAGAATCTTTCAGCCACTTCAAAGCATTCAAAGCTTTTGTTGAAAATGAAACTAATTTTAAAATTAAGTACTTGAGATTAGATCAAGGAGGATAATTTATGTCATATGAGATTATTGTGTATTGTGAATACCATGGGATAAAGAGACATTATTCAGAAGCTAGAACTCCATAGCAAAATGGAGTAGTTGAGCAAAAAAATAGAATAATTCAAGAGATGGTGAGGACAATGTTAAATGAATCCAAGAGACCATATAAATATTGGAGAGAGGTATTAAGAATAGTAGTGAATATCAAAAATGTATCATTATTGAGATTCAACAGTGATAAGATTCCCTATGAGATATGGAATGACAAACCAACTATAATTGATTATTTCAGATTTTTAAATAGTAGATGCTTCATAAAGAGAACCACTAAAAAATTAGGTAATTTTAAATTTAGAAAAGTTGAAGGTATATTTCTTGGATATTCATTTAAAAGTAAAGCTTATAAATGTTATAACAAAATAACAAAAAATATTGTTGAAAGTGCAAGTGTCAAGATAGATGAAAACATAGCACAATGAGCTAGTGCACTACTAAAATCATTGAAGAAGAAGACTTTGGAGAATCAAATGAGGATAAAAAGGAACAAAAGAACACCAAGACCCCATCCAAATATGTTCAAATAAATAAGAATTAGAGTGACATAATTAGGAACATAAATTAATGAGTATACACCATAAGGATGATGGTAAGTGAATATAAGTAACTTAATTTCTCTTTTTTATCCAAAATTTAGCCTAAATTTTTTTCAGAAGATATACATGATGAGCATTAGATTAAGGTAATGGATGAAGAGTTAAATCAAATAGAAAAAAAAATTATACTTGAGAATTAGTGCCTGGACCAAAAGATCAAAATGTGATAAGAACAAAATGGGTATATAGAAATAAATTGAATGAAGATAGTCAAGTTACCAGGAATAAAGCAAGGTTAGTATGTAAAGGATATGCTTAAAATGAGGGTATATATTTTGAATAAAATTTTGATTCAATGGCAGGGCTAAAGGATATTAGAATATTTCTTTCACATGCAGTGTTTAAGAATTTTAATGTGTTTTAGATTAATGTCAAGTTTGCTTTGTTCAATGAGAATATAGAAGAGGAGGTCTACGTTGAATAACCTAAGGGATTTTTTTTCTCTCAAATGATATTATCCATGTATGAAAGTTGAATAAAGAACTTTATGGATTGAAACAAGCTCCTAGAGCTTGGTATGTGAGGCTTGATAGGTACTTATAGGATCAACATTTCAAGAGAGGTTTTGCTAATAGTAATCTCTACATCAAAATAGAAGGTAAGCATTAGTTGATTATTGTGGTATATGTTGATGGAATAATATTGGGAGGTAACATTGAAAAATTGGAAAAAAAAAATTGATAATATGCAAAAAAAATTTGAGATGTCTATGCTTGGAAAATTGTCATTTTTGTTAGGGTTGTAAATAGTTTATTGAGATAAAGGAATTTTCATATCCCAAAGTAACTATGCCAAGGAAATGTTGAAAAAAATTGTTTTTGATGATTGTGCACTAGTTGGCACACCAATGAGTATAGGGAACAAGATTATTAAAGATGAAGGTTCATCTATTATGGATCAATCTTTGTATAGATCTATGATTGGTAGTCTTTTATATTTGACAACATGGAGAGCAGACATCATGCATGTGCTAGGAATGGTTGTGAGATATCAGGTATCCCTAAAGGAGAGTCATGTTTAATTGGAAAAAAGAATATTTAGATATGTCAAGGGGATATTAAATTATAGATTGTGGTATCCCATAGGTAGAGATTTCACTTTAGTTGCTTATATAGATTTAGATTGGGCAAGTTATTTGGATGAAATAAAAAGTGCAAGTGAAGGAGATTTATTCCTCGGTGATAGCTTAGTATCTTGGTTAAGCAAGAATCAAAAGTCACTATCACTTTCTATAGCTGAAGAAAAATATATTGTAGCAGTGTTATGTTGTACTCAAGTGCTTTGGATGAAACAAACTTTAAAATAAATCAAGGTAAAATATGATGAACCTAGCTCTATATTTTGTGATAACACAAGTTATATTAATATTTATAAGAACCCAATGATGCATTTAAGAACAAAACATATTCTTATCAGATATCACTTATTGAGAGAGCAGGTTGCATATTAGTAGGTTAAGCTAGAATATATCAGTAGTATAGAATAGATTGTAGATATTTTTACAAACGCATTATCAAAAGACACATTTGAGTATTTGTGAGAAAAGTTGGGAGTAATTTATTTTGCTTCCTACCATTGAGGATAAACATCATTTTAAGGGGATCTAAGTGTTAGCTCCAAGATAGACACTTTGCCATTGATTTCAAAGGGGGAGAAGTATAGGAATAGGTATATGAATAGGTACATATACAAGAACAGGTATAGAAATAGGTACATGATGCTATAGTAAGGGATAGTTACTCCATGTTTTTTTAGTAGCATGTGTAGGTTGAAAATAGGGTTTAGGATGTGGCAATTTCAATTTGAAGTTATCATCAATGACAAAGGGGGAGATTGTCAGAAAGATTGTCATTGATGTCAAAGGTGTAGCATTTTTGGTGATAAAGGCCCCATAGCATTTAATGTCTAAATGTTTTTTTAATTTCCATATTTTGGCTAAATTGTGTGGATATTTATTTAATATTAATGAATATATTTTTGGTTGCATAATGTCAAAAGAGGGCCCATGAATAATTCAAAGACTCATGAGGTAAGGACAAAAGAGAGAAAGGATGCATTTTGTCATGAAGCATCACCTTGAGGAATTATAAAAATCACCAAGATAAAGACAAAAGAGGGAAAATAAGCATTTTACCATGAAAGGTGACCTTGAGGATTTTGAAAATTCACCAAGATAAAGACAAAAGTGTAAAGTATGCATTTTCTCATGAAGGGTCACCATTTGACTTTTCAAATGAAAGGATTCAAAGGGTCATACAAGTTTGGCATCATTTTCCATGTGGACTGAAGAGTCACAAAATGTGAATTCCAAAGGTCATTTAGAAATCTATAAAAGGAGGGTTGGAAGCCATTTTAAACATGCAAGAGAGTGAATTATTTTTAATTGTTTTATATAAGAAAATAGGAGAGAATAGAAAGAGATATAGTAGAGTTCTATCATTTTTTGAGAAAACAACATTGAGAGATAGTTGTGTTTTATACACAAAAGTGGTTGGTGCTCTTATGTGTTTGTTATAATAAATAGTTGATGTTTTGTTACTCAACAAAGGGGTTTTTGCTCCTATAAATTGGTGCTTACGAACTTTGTAATTTCAGTTAGTACTCATTCATATACTTGAAATCATTTTCCATGGTTTTTTCCACTTTGAGTTTCCATGTAAAAATATGGTGTTTCTCTCTCTTTTGTGGTGTCTGCTATTGTTTAAATTTTATTATATATCTTAAACATATGACTAAGTGGTTAAAGTAAAATAATTTGATTAGGTAAAAGATTTAAAAGATATATGATATACTAATTCACCCCCCTCAATGTATCTCATGCTTAACAAATACCTATAAGATTTCTCCCATAAATAATTTGAAATGGTGATTTTCCTATTTATTTATTCACTAAACTATTATATGCAAACTTAGCTTGTGGTAGAGCCAAGTCCCATTGCTTGGGATTCTCTCCCACTATGCATCTCAATAAATTTCCCATTATCCTATTCACAACTTCTGTCTATCCATCTGTTTGTGAGTTATATACACTACTAAATTATAGTTTAATACCCATCTTCTTCCATAAATTCCTCTAAAAATGACTTAGATATTTTTTATCCCTGTCTAAAGTAATAGTTTTTCGAACACCATGCAATCTCACAATATCCTTAAAAAATAATTTTGTAACTCTAGTGGCATAATTGGTTTTCTTACATGTAATGAAATGAACTATTCTATAAAAATTGTCTAATATAACAAAAATTGAATCATTACCTCTCTATATTTTTGGTAAGCCCAACACAAAATTAATAGTCAAATCTATCCATGGTCAGCTTAGAACTGGTAATGACATGTATAGTCTAGTATCTTTTGCATGTTCTTTAGCCACTTGACATATCCTGCACCTTGAAACATACCTTGTCATATCTCTCTTCATATTTGGCCAAAACTACTTTTCCTCCACTAAATTTATTGTCTTCATCTTACCAAAATGTCCATCCAATCTTCCACTATGTAATTATCTTATTATTTTATCTTGTAGAGACCCAATTAGAATGCATAACTATTTCCCTTTGAAGAGACAATTTTTTTTATAAGACACTCACCATGAATAGTATCTATCCCTCCTATTAATGTATTCCGACATTTCTGAACTACCTTTCCAAAATATGGATCAGTATCATATAATCATTTGATAACTTCAAATCCAACTACTTCATTGATCATATTATTTAATAATGCTACTCTCATTCTCAATATATCAGCTACCTGATTATATTTTCTTGATTTATGTTTCCACACAAAAGTATACCCCTGTAAGAAACAAACCCACTTTTCATGTCTACTATTCAACTTCTTTTTTGTATTGATATACTTTAAAGCCTCATGATCTGTAAATAATATAAACCCCTTAGGCACTAGATAATGCCTCCAATGTCTTAATGTTTGTATAGTTACATAAAGTTCAACATCATAGATATAATACTTTGTTCTTACCTCATTCAATTTCTCATTGAAATATGTTGTTGGCTTTCTTTCTTGACTCAACACATCACCAATTTCCATAAATAAAGAATCATAATCAACCTCAAACACTTTTTTAAATTTAGGTAATGATAAAATTATCTTTTTACAATCTTCTTCCTAAAAAATTCAAAGCTTCATGTGGTTCTCTAGTCCATGTAAATTCATTCCCTACCATAAAATTTGATATTAGTGCCACAATACTACTAAAAAAATTTAATAATTGTTTTTTAATAAGTTGATAAACCATGGAAACTTTTTACCGTAATACTTTTTGGAATAGGCCACTCAAAAATTGCCTATCTTTTTTTCATCCATTCTCACACCATCTATTGAAACTATAAATTCCAAAAATACCAAACCATTCTACATAAAACTACACTTTTTCAAATTTGCATACAATTTTTCCTTTCTTAGCAAATCCAGTACCATTTTGAAATGTTGTAAGTTTTCTTATTTAGTCTTATTGAATATCAAAATATCATCAAAATAAATAACCATAAACTTACCAATATATTTTTGTAGCACTGTATTCATCACCCTCATAAATGTGCAAGGTGAATTAGATAATTTGAATGCCATCACCATCCACTCATATAAGTCAGCCCTAGTCTTGAATGTAATTTTATACTCATGTCCTTCATGAATTCAAATCTAGTAATAACCACTCCTTATATCAATCTTGGTAAAATATTTTACTCCTATAAGCATATCCATCATATCATTTAAACATGGTATAGGAAACCTATACTTGAATTTGATTTTATTAATTTATCTACTATCCACACACATTATCCATCCTCCATCTTTATTTATAGTTATAAATGCTAGTGTTGCACATGGAATCATACTCTCCATTATCAACTTCTTTCTTAATAATTTAGTAACTTATTCATTTTATTTTATATGTTTTATTGAGCTCATCATATAATCTACTTGACTGGGTAGAGTTGATCTTAGATTCAAATCAATGTGATGTTAAATATCTCTTTTCACTAGCAAACCATGTGGTAACTCAATCATCAAGCATAACAACTACATATTATTTCAACACTCTTGCTACATCTATTAGTATTTGCATCATTTTTATGTCTTCATTCTTTGCTAGTAATACATAAAAACAACATGCTACCTTCATATCTTGGATAAATTCTTTAGTAAATAGCTTTATTTCTATCTTCTCTTCCTCTTTAAGAGGTAACAAAACTACATCTATACCACCTTTCCAAAAATTGTACATGTTATTTGATCCATCATAAATTACATTCCTATCAAATTTCCATGGTCTCCCCAATAACAAATAGCATTTATTCATCAAAATAAAATCACATCATATTTCATCATTATAGGATTTTTCTATAGAAAACTTGATTAAGCACCTTTTATCTATTGTAACCTCATTACCTTTCTTAATCCATGAAATTCAATAAGGATTAGGATGCTTTTCACTTTGTAAATTTAGTTTATCTATTATTTATTTAGAAACCATATATTCACAACTACCACCATCTATAATTACATTACATACCTTTCTACCTGAAGTATATCTTGTTCAAAAAAAATTGATCACAACCATGCATCACCACCTTCTTTATTGTACACTTATTCCTTCCTTGGAGAAATCATTATTCTTCTTATCATGAGATTATCTCTAAAATCTATTGTTGTAACTTCAATATTTTGCTCTTATATCTCAGCCTCAACTAGATTCACTCTTGGGTGATCTTCTTTCTTTCTTTCTTGATCTTGATAGTGTGAACACTCAAATGCTCGATTCCCTTCTTCTCCACATATATAAAAAAATTAATAGATGCACTAATTTACTAACCATCATCTCACACCACCATAACCTGGTTCTCTCTAAGACCCTCTTCCTCTTTTTTGGTATCGAAACCCTTCCCTATTATCATCTTACCTTTCTACACCATGTGATGATTCACCTCTATTGGTATTAGACCCACCTCTAGTGGTATTAAACTCACATCATCACCTATTTAAAGGGGATATGTCTCTTTTGGACCAAAATATGTTCTTCTAAAATTGTCTAATTTACTTCTCTTCTGCATTCAAAGCTAATTGATAAGCCTCCTCCATGGAAAATATTTTATGCATACTGAATTCATCCTAAATAGAAAATTTCAAAGAATTTACATACCTTGCAACCATCTACACTTCTATTTCATCATGATCCACTTGTATGGAAAGATTATTAAATTCATATGTATAATCTTATATACTTTGATCCTGTTTTCTCAAATTTTGAAATCTTCTGTATAAGGTTTATGCATAATCTATAAAAATAAATTTCTCCCTCGGTGTCTTCTCCATATTTTTTCATGAATTAATCTTAGATTTACCTTTCCTCTATCTCTCTTTCTATAGGTGATCCTACCAAATCATTGTATGACCTTTCAATTTTGTATATGCAAGCTTTACCTTCTTGTATTCTCTCATAGTCTTCCACTCAAAGAATTTCTCTATGCTATTCATCCAATCTATTTACTCCTCTGGTTTTAAATAGCCTCCATAATCTAGAACATCAACCTTGATTCCTTCATTTCTTCCTTCAAAAGATTGAACCATCATTTCTTACATTGATTATGGGTGTCCTTGTTCTTCTTCTTGCTAAATTTCTTGATCACGATCTATATCTTCCTCATCACCACCTTATCTTCTCTATTGATTATTGACAACCTTAATTAATTATTCCACTTGTCTCTAGAGCTCTTGTATAATCCGATTCATCTATTCAATAACTCTTCATACTCTCACCATGTCTTACTCTTTCAAGATTCAAACGTACTCTAATACCAGATAATGAAACCCAAAAACTATCAAGATAATAAATTATTAATGGGCAAAGCTTCTAAAAATAGTTACTAGTATTGATTCATATTGAGTGATATGAAATAATTAAAAACCCAATCCATGCTTAAATAATCCTCAACTAAAAATTAGAGTTGACATGAAAAAATTAAAGAAAAACCTAAAATCTAAAAAAAATCTATTTTTAGCAGCTGTTATTTATATTAAGTTTTGCATGCAAGTGCATGTACCTCTAAAAATATCTTGAAATATTTTAAATGATAAAATTAGTCTATCAGATGAAATTCAACTAAAGTTGACATCTAGACCTAAAAATATACAATTTCTAAAAATAGGAAATTCTTAAAAAAATATTAAATGGTAATTTCAAACCCTCAGATGGTCATATTTGGCCTTCAAAAAATATCAAAATAAACTCTTAGTGAATAGGGCCATTTAGTATAGAATATATATTTTTGAGATGGTTGTTTTATCACATGAAATAGTTCAAGCGGATCTAAGTCAAGAGTTATGGCCTCTAGAAGATTGGCCTATTTTTTCTGAATCACTTTCTGCCATAGAGATGACTCAGTCATGAAGTATAAAAATATGTCAGTGACATGGTCAAGTAGTAGTATATTTGGATGCATATGTTAAATTATGAATTGATGATGATTGGTTAATGAATCCATGTTTATATTTTAAGTGGTTTAGAAAAATAGAGTGGTTTCGAATATGATCATATTATAATACAACAAAACATAACTAAGTGTGACTATATATATGAATCCATAAGTTTCGAATATGAACAAAACATATATATATATATCATTCGAAAAGTTTGTGATAAGTTATCTTGTTTTTTTATCAGTTCATGATCATATTATAATACAACATTGCAATTTGAAATAATGATATTTTCTCATTTAGAATCATATATATTTTATATGATATTTTTACATCTCTATTTCATCTCAATAAATGTGGATTATCACAATAACTTTTTTATTATACTTTTAGTTTTGGCAAATTGAGAAGTCTATGGTGACCATTTGGTATATGTGGATAATGTGATACTTGGTTTGAAATAGATAAAGTGGTATATAATTGGTTATTTCATAGCCTTGTCAGTTTAATTTTAAAATTATGAAATCATAATTATTATAGTTTGAGAAAATATTATAGTTGTGGTCAAATGCATCATTTCCTTTATTTTGGAAATCATATGATTTCTCAGTTTGAAAATAGACCTTAATCAAGAATATTTCATTCATAAGGAAGATTATTTAGAATTAATATAATTCATTTTTAAAGATAAGTATAATTGTTTTAGAGATTAGATTAAGGGCTCATTTTCATTTCTTTTGATATAATGGACATTGAAATTTTTGACATATTGAAGTTGGTTTGATATAAATATCAAAAGATCCAAAGGTTCTAAGTGATAAATCCTAACTTCAAATTTGATTAAGTTTCATAAGTCCATGTAGCCTAGCCTAAGCTCTAAAATGATATCAATTCATATGTTCTAAATATCCTAACCTAGGGATATCTATCCTAAGGTCCTTAAATGATATTAATAATAATTTTCAGGCCATGGAGGTTTTGACTATTTTCACCTAGGTTATTATTTTATTGATATACATTACAAAGCATATAATGTTGGAATTTTTTAAATGTGATATGTATGATTTTATGTCAAACCATGAATTTAATTGATGTGGGATATTTTATTTGTGAATTGTTATCTAATTTGACAGTGTATTTAATAATACATCAAAGCGCTTTGAGTTGGCAGGAGGTAATGCAAACACATACTCAAGGATGTTTTGAGATCATGCTAGTATTTGGAAATTTTAGAATTTATGACAAAATGTACATTCATCAATCTTGGAAGTTAGTACAAGCATTGGTCATTGCCAAATTTGATCATGTTGATGATTAAGTCAGGGAAATTTCTAAGTTTATTATCAGTTGAAAGAAGCCAATAGGAATTGAACACATATCCAAATCAGTTACGATGGGGGTTGGAAAATATAAATAGTTGTCTTTTCATTCTATTCAATCATCTTTGAAAGCTTCTGATGGAAAGGAAACACTGTTAGTTTGGATTTTGAGTGGATTTTGAGATGCAAAGAAGGATTTTGAGTGAAACAATTACAAAAAAGCATTACTAGGTATGCCGTGAATAAGTTTAATAACTTTTTGAAAAGTTTTATGAGTTATTTAGATAGTTTTGGAATGGAACATGGTTTCATTATGAATGTTTGTTATTTTTATTAATTTTTTGGTTTATATCTTTGCATATTGATTTTGGAAAGAAATCCTATAGTTTTTATTAGTCAAATATATTATTTCTTGCATGAAAATTTAACACACATGGACTATGATAAAGATTTTGGTGGATGATGGAGCTTATATATGTTTGTTTCCTTGGATTTGGACATAATATTTTTAAAATATTATGACTTTGATAGCATGCATTTTGATATGGTTTTAATGAGTATATATTATGGTCATATTTTTTCAAGCAAGATATATATAGATGTTTTGAACATTTTCTAGTTTCAGAGACTTTTTAAAGGTTTTTGGGTTGAAAAAGTTTTGTTGTTTTGAATCACATATGTTGGTTTATAGTTCAAGTTGGATATCAAAATATATATAGGCTTTTATTTTTTATCGAGTATACCTTTAGTCCTAGCTTTTTATGAGAATATTGTAGTGTTGTTAAAAAATGTTATTTTTAGTTTCAAATTTTCGTAAGGCATTAGTTTTGTAAATAGAATTTGCATGCATATGCCATGAAATTTTGAAAATGTTTCAAAAGTTTCTTTGAGACTTTGAGTTCTTGAAAACAACTCTGTATGTTGTTACATGAGTATTTTCAAAGGTTCAAATGATGGGGTTGGATGTGAATTGAAAGGTTATATCTGAATGTAGTTGAATATATATAAACATGATTACTCTTACTAATTCAAAGCCATAGTTTTTTGGTGATAGTCCCATTTTAAAATATTGGTATTTAAAAGAAAGAGATAGATAAAAATATAAATTTTCTATTGGATTTACATCTCTATATCAAAATCTTGGGTTTTGTTTCGAAATTGGATGTTGAAATAATAGTAGTTTGAGGAATTCAGTTGTTTCTCAATTGAAAATTTTGAGTACTTTATTTCGAAAAAATGATTTCTACTTCAAAATATTATGTAATGTTAAATTTTGAAAATTATTCATCTAGAATCATTTCATAGAACTATGTCGGGGCTTGATTCAATAATTTAAGCACAATTTGTTGTGAATTTTTTTCAGGGTTTCATTCAAAGTTATTTTCTAATTTGAAATATGACATATGGAAATATGATGGTTTTTGAGAAGATAATTTTCATGAATAAATTTGTGAAATCCTGCCTCAATTCTAGATTGATTTAGTTTGGTTTTTAAATAATTTGATACATTGAAGATAGAAACTACATTAAGATATATCAAAATATTTTTAAATAAAATTATGTTATATTATTTTATTTAAAAACTTGGTCACTTTTAAAAAAGAATAAAAAAATATTATCTTTTTTATGAAATAAATGGGATAGTACAATGAGTTAGAAACACTTGGTATAATTCAATTAATAATTTATATTGATATATGATTATATTTTTAGGGTACAATTTTGTTTCATTTTTAATGAATATATGTTGATTTCAGTTATCAACATTGAAATTAGATTGTTTTAAGATGTATGGATGGGATCAACATGGGTCAAGTATAAGTAATGATAATAAAGGATGGGTTCAAAATTTAGATAATGTTAACCAACATAACCAAAATATAAATTTACCAAGGTGTTGTTTTAGGTCTAGGAGATTCTTCCCTAGATTTCATAAGAATGATAGGATGTTCATTCACTTTGATGCAGTAGACCCAGAGTTTTGGAATGTCTTAAATAATCTGCCTTTCAATCTAGCTAATAATAGGGAAAATTGAAGATTTTATTGACAAAGGTTTGGTGTTAGGACCCTTTACACAACATTACTTTTCACCATTTATAAATAAATTTGCATTATTCTCTAATTCAATCACCAATTCTTGAAATAATTGAGCCTGTTTTTGAACCATAACCTATTCATGGAATCACCTAGCTTAAGATTGAAATAGTTCATTCTAAAAACTTTATTAACCTTGCCATTCCTTCAGTTTCTATTGACAATTCATCTTCTCAAAGGAATCCTATTTTGGGATGTACAAAACTAAGTATGGCATCTTATCATACTAAGCCTGTTATGGGTTGAAAGAAACTAAGTTATGATAAGCCTATTTCAATTGGGAGAAATCTTACACTAGAGGTGTGTCCCACTACTTTAGATAAAAGATCAGACGGTCATAATGAAACTGATAATCATGTTCAAGTCATAGTGCTCAAATAGATTAAGCTAGAGATTGATGGTCCTTCAACTGATACATGCACAAATATAGTTCATCTTCCAGTTGTGGAAATGTAGTATAATGAATGCATAAATGAATAAGGGAAGCGAGTAATTGAGTTCCTTTCAGACTCTAATAATTATTAGACCTTAGCAAGATGAATTTTATTTTTATCAGTTAAACTTTAAGTTGGTGGATTTTAAGTACTATCAGATTTTGATACTTTGACCATTTTATTCCTATTATTTTAACTTTTAGTTTTGATATTTTAGTGATGGTATTTGCAAAGTATAACAGACCTTAATTTTTGATATGTGTATGTGTGTGTGTGTGCCTAAGTTAATTTTAGAATATGCACTATGCTTTGATATAAATAGATTTTTATTAATCTTTGATTTATATATTTATTAATTGATTTATGTATTTTATTTATTATTAATTGATAGGGGTCTTTACCCGTTAAAATAATACCCGATCTATAATCAAATATTTGATCTATTAGGACCTTTTAAGTCTTAATTAAATATTACCTTAACCACTAACTATTTGTAATTGATTGACTTATAAATTCAATTAGTTAAGATAAATTAATAACTAAGGTTAGTTATAACTTATTTTTCAACTAAGTTTGAAGCAAAAAAGAAAATCAAGAATTAATTTGAAAAGGAGGAACTTCTTTGAGATAACATGACTTTTTCAGATTGATCCAATGATACATTTCTTGACAGTTGAGTAATTGATTAGAAAACATATGTATATCCAAATTTTATATCATCTATAACAAATTATCTAATATTTGTCAAATCTAATATCTTTTGATTATTTATATTATAGTCTTATATGCAAAATCTAAGTATTTGACACCTAAATAATGATGAAAATTTTGTTATTTATGACATTTCATTGATCTCTTTTGATTTTAAAAGTTATCTCTCACGTATTTGTAAATAAATATGTTAGTTTCTCAAATAAAATCTATCTTTTCTATTAAGATGACTCTCCTTTGAGACTCACAAATTTTATTGTACTTTATATCAACTTTGTTTTAATATAAATTATTTTATTTTAAATTAATATTTAATTAATCTAGTTTTATTTATGTTTCTTTAGATTTTTTTAGTTTATATGTTTAATTCAGTTTTATTAAGTTACTCTCTTAGATCTTTCATTTTGTCCACTTTCTTTAATTTCAATTTCCTTTCTTTGATTAATTCTTCTTATAGTTTTAATATAGTTTGATATTTACTTGTGTTTCTCTTTTCTATGCACCTTCTTTGAGATAACATGACTTTTGCAGATTGATCCAATGATACATTTTCTCACAGTTGAGTAATTTATTAGAAAACATAGGTATATCCAATTTTTATATCATCATCTATAACAAATTATCTAATGTTTATCAAATCTAATATATTTTGATGATTACTAGTATAGTCTTATATGCAAAATCTAAGTATTTGACCTAAATAATGATGGAAACTTTGTTAATTATGACATTTCATTGATCTCCTTTGATTTTAAAAGTTATCTCTCAATTATTTGTAAATAAATATGTTGGTTTCTCAAATAAAATATATCTTTTATATTAAGACAGCTCTCCTTTGAGACTCACAAATTTTATTTTACTTTATATCAACTTGGTTTTAATATAAATTATTATTTTTTAGATTAATATTTAATTAACCTAGTTTTATTTATGTCTCTTTAGATTTTTTTAGTTTACATGTTTAATTTTGTTTTCTTAAGTTACTCTCTTAGATCTTTCCTTTCGTCCACTTTCTTTAACTTCAATTTTCTTTCTTTGATTAATTATTCTTATAGTTTTAATATAGTTTGAGATTTACTTAATAGATTTTATAAGATTAAATTTGAAGATATATATATATATATATATATATATATATATATATATATATATATATATATATATATATATATATATATATATATATATATATATATATATATATATATATATATATATATATATTGTTTACATGTTAAATTTTTAGTTTGAAGTTCATTTTAGATTTAGACTGTTTAATTTGGTAAGTCTGTTAGTTCTTAGATGAGATTCTTTCTTTTTAGTTTTTCCTTTTATTAATTAGATTTAGGTTGTTTAGTTCTTAGATTGATTTATTTTTTTATATTTTTTGTCTTTTCTTTGCTTTCTTAGTTAGATTTTTGGTTGTTATTTATTGTGTCTATTTGGGTTAATTTATATTTGGATATTAACTTGATTGGGGATATATTTATCTTGATTATCTTGAATCTATCATACTTATATTTTTGGTTTATTATCTTGAAGTTACATGAAATATATCATAGCAAAAATAAAATATTACTTTAAATATATTATTTTACTGAGTCAGATTTATTTCCTTCAAGAGATTGTCTAATTAATAGGGCTTCTCTATCAGATAGAATAGGTTGTAAATACATATATAATTTGATTCATTATTTGATTAAAAAAAATTAAAAAATATAATGGAATATGTTACATTTGATAAATTATTTATTATGTCTTAGAACATTTGAAAAAAACCTCACATCTTTAAGATTGTAATTGAACCTTTAGAACCCTACCATTAGACTAGTATGATTCCAGATTGACCTTCATGATAGGTGAAAGGGTTAATTAGTTGAAAATATGATTTTTATTGTCCACAATATTTTTAATAACATTAAAATAGAATCTAGTGTTTCATGGATGAAGAAATCACATACAAATTCATTATCACTTTATAAGAGAACTAGTTGAAGATGATGAAATCAAATTGGCATTCTATAGATCTAAAGACCAGTTAGCAAACATCTTCACAAAGGCATTAGTGAGGGAGACCTTCTAGTATATGAGAAAAAATTTATGAGTATTGGATGTTGTAATTCTAGTGGAATAATTTAAGGGGGAGTGTTGGAATTCATAAGTTCTTTGATAACTATATTTAGTAATTTTCTTTTTGCATTATTTTTTGTTTATTAATTGTACTATCTTAGAAACTATTAGAAAATGTCTTAAATTATAAAATTGGTTTCATTATAACTTGTGAAAGACCTATTTTATATTGAGGCATATTGTAAACCTTTAATCAAGCAATTTTGAAAGTGCAGCTCCTAGAGCAAAAACATCTCCACTAGCAATTCCTAAAAAATCATAATTCTATAGTAAAAATAGCATAGTAAGATCTAAAAGATAATATTATAGAAAATGGAATGCTAATAAAGCACCTTTGGCCATTTCCCTAATATTTTGGAAGTTATTCTCTAATGCATAGAAATAAGTAGAATAGATATCTCTCTTAATAATGGCTTGGGAAAATGAATAAATATCAATTAAATAGCACCATTAGTTGGACAATATGCCTATTCAAAAATCTCATTAACGCCTAAAATTTTATATCAATTTTTTTCACAAAATATACTTCATTTTATAAGGGAGAATAATATGCCTATTTTGACGGATGTTTTTCCTTTAGCACTTCCAAATTGATGTTATTTTTCCTCTAAGATTATTTCATAAATACTCCTTTTAACATAGTTTCCTCTCTTTATTCCATCTTGAATTGTATAGGCTAGAGACATGCTAATAAGCAAGTCAGTCAAACTTGAGACACATGTTGGCCACATTTAGAAGATCAAATCCATATTTCCCATGATGTTTCCAAAAAATATAATAGATATATTTTTAAATTTTAACATAATTTCAAAGTCAAACATAAAAAACTAAGAGAAAATAATCTAAAAATAATAATAAAACTCACACTGTATATTATTTATCACACCACTATCTTAACAGTACATAGGCTATTAAATAGCCAAGATTGGCTAGCCAACTTCCTATAGAATAGGAAGGAAAACTAATAATAAACCCATTAATAGAGATATGGTTATAAATAAAATACATTATTTCTATAAACAAAATATTTTACTAACCAACTAGCTAGACATGATATATTATTAATATATCAACATACCTAATTACTGACTTACTATATGGTAATTACCATTTAGTAAATAGTAGTTTACCTAATAGTATAAACATGGGGAAGACATCATCCTATACTAAAATTCTCACAAAAACTCACATGATGGTTTTTCACTCAACTAACCACCAACCTACAAAAATCACATAGTTTTACACTTAGTTTACAAAAAATCTATAAAAAAACAAATGGTTTTACACTCATTTAACCAATAACGTACAAATAAATGATGGTTTTACATATCGTTAACTAATAACCAAAACACCCTAAAAGTTTTATAGGTTAACTCACAACCATACATAATGTTAAAACATTATATTAGTCCCCATAATTATTTTTACCTCAAAGGAAAATATAGAAATGAATTCTCAATTATTTTAATACTCAAATAGGCAAAGACTTCTATTCTTATTTAAACACACATAGCATAAAATAATGAAAATCACACCACACTACATATGTCACTAAATCTTCTTAGACCCCAATGTTGGTGACTGATAAGAGGTTCTAGAACCTCTAGCCTTGATTTCTTTTTCACTCTAGTAGGTGAATATGATTCACTCAGTTGATGAAACCATGAAGCTCAAATACATTAATTTGAGGACAAATTCCCCCCACACAATTTGGACATATGACTTGAGATGTCATTTACAAGCAAAAGTGCATCCTTATACGTTTAAACATTTTTTATTATGACTCTGACTCTTTTATAAAGATGAATTTTATAATTTGAAAAAAATTGACATGCTTTATAAATGACACTAAAATTAGATAACATCAAAACTAAATATTAACAAATTATTAGACATAATGCTAAATGATTATAACTCATAATACAAAATGACTTACTACTAAAACTACAACTAATATCTATACATAAAACAAATCAAACTAAATAGACATAGACTTATAAAATAAAATATAAAACATAAATTTTATGTCAAATAATATATACAAAACTCAATAAATACCTAAATACTTTACACAAACGACTATGGCATGGCAGTTTGGGATGCAGTTTCTGAGAATACAAGAATAAAGGTGAGTTGAACATTGACATAAGAAAGATCAAATCATGACTTGATCTGGTCAAAGGAGTTTATATCTTTATGGATAAAGGTTCAAAGACTTTTCAAATATATGGATATTTTCAATGGTGAGCTGAAATAGGCTATAATAAAACAAGTGAAATTCGTGTGCTATTTTATGCAAGGAACATGACAATGCATTTGGTTTTGACTACTAAATGTAGTTGGCCCGAGTTGGTCAATGAAGTTTTTGGAATAATTCACACGGGCTTATAAATTTCAGCATTAGATTGAAAGTAATTATTATTTCCAAAATATATTACATGGATTCCTACTTATCATCTGGATCAAAATAATGAGATGGATAAATCTGATTTTCATCAATCTGATGCAAGCATTTCAAAAAATTAATAAATAATAGAGTTCATATCATATTCATATTTGATATGGTCATTGAATGCATGTATAACAAGTATAAAGGTAGAATATTTGAAACATAATTGTAGGATAAACTGGCCAAACCCTTCAAGATATTGACATAGATGGTGAATGAAAACTTTGTAAATCTACTCATATATCAGTGATTAGAAAAATGATATAAAAATTACATTTTATAGAGATATAAATAATAGAATTAGTGTCATATGGAATGACATGATGTCATAAATTAATCTATAACTTCCTTAAATTAGCTTTGACTTCTCGACAACTAAGTCAATTTGAAATTCAACTCATCATCACACCGAATGAGTACATGCATATAGGTAGAAAAAACTTGAGTTTATTGGACACCAAGATCGATGGCTATATAGAACATACAAATGCATATCTATCACCAAAACATTAAGGTGTAGTTATTAACATCTATGACTAAAGCTTTTTTTCCCTATTCTTATTAATAATTTTATGTGAAACTATTATCACTTATAAAAATAGATATATACTAAATCACTCTTAACTAAAAAATAACTAAACAAATAATAACCCATGTTTTATTGCTTTGTAAATGAATTTAGATCCCTTCGATCATTGAAGAGACCTTCCCCTCCTTAGATTAAAGGTCATTCTCATAAATTTACTATTTTGATACTAGATAATAAATTTGGTTTTATATTTAAACAAAATTTAAATGTCAAACATAAAATACTCATAGAATAATAATAAAACTTACACTATATATCATTTTTCACACCAATATCTGAGTAGTATATAGGCTATTAAATACCCAAGACTGACTAACCAAATTTTTATAGAATTTGAAGGAAAACTACCAATAAACCCATTAATAGAGATATGGGTATAATCAAAATATATTATTTCTATAAACAATATATTTTACTAAAAAAGTAACTATACATGATATATTTTTAATATATCAATGTAACTAACTACTAACTTACTATGCGGTAATTAATATTTAGTAAATAGTAAATTACATAATATTAAAAACATAAATGTGAGCACTAACATTAGGTTATCCATAATAAAATACTGATGGGATATGTTAATCAAATTCCCTTTAATGAGTTGTTAATTCCTTGAATACCATAGGTGAAGGATGGGTGGTAATTGAGTTTGAATATATTTCTTTTATATTATTTCCCCAAAGTTAAATATTAATATTACTTATTTATGAGTGATATAATTCAATACATAAGATTAAAAATAAGAGACAAATATGTCATCAAAAATATGAAAGCAAGCATTAGGCCACAAGTCTCTAAGAAGTCTTATCAAGTATTTATATGCTATGTTTCCTACTTGTTCTATAGTGTTAACATTCTTTGTAATTCACATGGGTTCAAGCATGACATTTAATGTATTTTACTTGCTATAACAATTTCTAGAAGATAGACAACTACTCAAAGTCATTTTTAACTTATAAGAACTACATAATTTTTTTGCATGATGTTTAATAATTTATTTTAAATTTGTTTAAGTGTTAGTGGTAGTGATATAAAAAGGCATTAGTTTCTAAATCTCCAAGCAAGCTCAAATATCTATAATATTTATATTAGTTGTGTTTTCTATAATATTGTAAACCATATTTTAGATATCATATTTGATGGAAATAAGTCTAAACAAGAATCAATAAAGGAATAAGAGAAAGCTTTTTTAATAACACTTAGAAGCAAAAATAACATGGAAATCTGGTACAACAAGACTTAAAAACCTCGAGGATCATAGATTATCTAGATGAACACATAGTTCTAGGAATAGATTTCACAGAAATATATTTAAATTCATCCCTCTACCATTATATTTTAAATGTTAATGATGATAGAATAAACCCACAAAAAATAGATGAAACAAAGCAAATAGATTCACACAGCAATATAAAATATATAATAGATAAATTTCATTGATAATCTTCCAAAATCAATACAAATTATTTATCCTCTATGTGATTTGAGATGCACAACACTCATTCATCTATTTTTTACATACAAAATAATAGAGATTTGTTTCTTATCTTTTTATTCATTTAAAAATAGAGTATGTTAACAATGATAGATATATCAAAAAAAAAATTGGTTTCCTTTCACTGGAAGTATCTTGAAGTAGCACAAAAAAGAGAAAAGATATTAAATGTAGTCCATAAATACAACTATGAATAGGAGATATATGAGGATATTTACAATATTTAAAACATTAAGACTTGTCAAGTGATAAACATGGGTTGATGGCACAGTTGAAAAGTAAGAAACATGGTAGGGGAGATTAATTTTTCTCTACTGACCTATAAGTCCATGTCTGCCAACATTCCCCCTTAATCCTCATTGCCATGTAAATTAGTGAAGCCTATACTTTCTCAAAGATGCTCAAACATGTTATTTTAAATTGGCTTTGTAAAGATATCTAAAAGTTGTTCTTTTGACCTACAAAACATAAGATGTATATAATCATTTTTCACCAATTCATGAATGAAGTGATATCTAGTATCAATATGCTTATTACGTTTAAGAAACACATGATTTTTAGACAATACAATGGATGAATTAATTCCACAATATATCTTTATATCTTTTTCTTGAGTACACATCAAATCCAAAAATATTCTTCTCACCCAAACTACCTAGCAAGCTACTGATGTGGGTGAAATGTATTCCCTTTCAGCTGATGACAGTGTAATAATTGGTTACTTCTTCAATACCCAAGACATAGCAGCCAATATAAAATGAAAAACATGTCTTAAAGTGTTTTTTATATCATCCATGCTACCTCTCTGCTCACTATATATATAACTAATCATCTTGAACTCATTTGATGGTGTATATGTGATTCCAAAACTCTTTATTTCAATTGTATATCAGTATTCTTTTCTTGGATTTCCAATGAGATTCTTTTGGATTATCCATGAATCTTGAGATAAGACTAACCCCATACATAATGCCTAGTCTTTTGGTGGTTAAATACATGAGGCTACCAACTAATCTCTTAAATAAAGTTACATCAACACTTAAACATTTATTCTCCTTGCTAAGTTTTAAACCCATTGCAACTAGTGTAGGATTTGAATTAACATTCAACATCTTGAACCTTTTTAACAAATCATAAGCATAATTTTATTGAAATATGAAAATTATTTGCTCATATTGACTTTTATGCCAATAAAATATCTAATAAGCCCCAATTCTATCATCTTAAATTCAATTTTTCATGGCTACCTTAAATGATTCAGTTGACAAGTTTATGGCAAAAATCAAGTCATCCACATATAAACATACTATCAAGATTTATCCTTCTTCATTAACTTTGATAGAAAAATTTGGTTCATTACCCCATCTTCTAAATATATTGTTCAAAAAATATGAATTTATTCTACTATACCAAGCTTTAGGAGATTGCTGCAATCTATATAAGGCCTTTTTTAACTTGTAGACCTTATGCTATTCTCCTTGAACTTCATAATTAGGTGGCTATTTTATATAAACTTCCTCTTCTAAAATTCCATTCAAAAATATTGATTTTACATCCATTTGATAAAAATTCCACTAGTTTTGGGTTGCAATAGATAACACCATTCTAACAGTGTCAGGTATTACTACAGATGCAAATGTTTCATTGTAATCTATGTCTGGATGTTATGTGAAGCCCTTAGCAACTAGTCTTGCTTTGTGTTTCTTAACTTTTCCATCTAAATTAAACTATTTTGTATAAAATTATTTTACTCCAATAACATCATTTCATTTAGGAAGTTCTACAATATCCCAAGTTTGATTCTTTTCAATTGATTAAATTTTTTCATCCATAGCTGCAATCTAATTATCATCTTTAATTGTATCCTCAAAGTAAATTGGATTAACTTGTGTTAGGAATGAAAAATTAGAACATAAATCCACATTTTTAACTTCTTGTGACTCATCATAAATCTCCTTTAGACTACAGGTCTTCTTTGTAATGTTTATTGGCCATGACTTCAATGATGCATGTGTTGGATTGGATGATTCACTGATATTATTACTAACTAGATTAAATGTATTTGGATTTCTAGGTGGCTTAAAACGTGTTGTAGGAACATTCACTTCTATATCATCTTCTACCATCTCATTTTAATGGTGTATGCTTTCTGAAATTGTATTTAACTTGTCAATGCTTACATTCCATTCTTCTTCTTCAACAAATTCTACATCATGACTAATTATTACCTTCTTTATAACCATAATGTATAACTTGTATGCTTTAAATTATTCACTATATCCCATAAAAATTCACTTTTCACCTCTGTAATCTAACTTATTTCTCAATTATTAAGGTATCAAAGTGTATTCAACACATCCAAAGACTCTCAAGTGTGAAACACTATGTTTCTTCTTGTTACAAACTTTTTGTGGTGTCTTATTTATCACTATTTTTGTTGAAAACTTATTCAAAATGTATATTTCACATTCAACTGCTTTAGCCCAATATTCATTTGGTAGATGCTTAGATTTTATCATGTTTCATGTTATTTGCATAATTGTCCTATTCTTTATTTCTACTACATTTTTTTTACATGTATATCTTATTGGGAATTATTTCCCTATTCCATTTACCTTGCAAAAATTCAAAAAATCATTTGATATGGATCCACCAACTCGATCGGTTCTCAATATTTTGATATAGTATCACTTTACTTTTCCACTTTTAACTTGAATTATTTAAAAATAAGAAACACATTTAATTTGTATTTCAAGAAATAGACCCAAGTTTTATAGCTAAAATCATCAGTAAATGTTAAAAAATATATATTTCCACTTATGAATGGTGTTTACATCAGTCCACAAAAGTCTTAATAAACTATTTCAAGTGGATGCGTTGCCCATAAGATTTTCCAATTGGAAATTTTTGTCTATGTGGCTCTGCTAGTATGCAACTCTCATATGTTATTTTAAGTGCTTTTATTGGTGGAAATCCATATACCATTCTCTTCCTATACAACAACTACAAACCTCTAATGTTTAGATGCCCAAATATTAAATGCCATAACCAAGATTGATCATTGCATGAAATTATAAATGTTTATTCAACAATTGTTTGCAATCTTTGCGGTTCTAAACATATTTCACTTTGGATCTTAAGAAGAAACATTAAATTCCTCTTCATTTAAACTTTTTCAATTAGCCTATTGCTTGGTTGCTTATCCAAAATTGCACATTCACCATTATCAAATTATATCATATATCCTTTTTGCATGAATTGACCAATTCTTATAAGATTGTGTTGTGATCTCAAAACATAGTATACATCAGGGATATGCTTCTTTTCACCTTGTTTTGTTCTTTTGTTAATTGATCCTTTCCCCATGACTGATACTTTGTGATCATTTTCCAACTTTATTTATGATTTTACCAAATCATCTATTCTTACAAAAAACTCTTTATTTCTACTCATTTGATTGGTATACCCATTATCTAAAAACCATACTTCCTTTGAGCTCTCTTGTGTAACATTACATGTTATCAACATTGTGTTTTGCTCACTAGTGTTGGGCTAGTTTTCATTTCTAAAATTTGTCTTTTTTTTATTCATATCATATTGCATTTTTCTATATTTAGATGCAAAATGCCCAAATATTTTAATTTAATGACATTGGATGTTTGATGTATCATACCTTTCTCCTTGATGACATCTATGAAATTTATTGTTACCTCTTCCTCTTGATGGTGTGAAAGAAATATGTGGGCTTGATGTTGGTCTGCTTTCAAACTGATTAGATTGTATACCTCCTCTTGGTGAAAAATGACCTCTGCCTCTGATGTAATTTGATCTCCCTATTTTTATATTGATTGAAAGCTAAGTTTTGAATGTATTTTCCAATGAACATTACCCTGAATGGTTTATCCTTTGCTCATGTGACAATAATGACCCCTTAATTTATCAACTGATAATTGAGTTTAATCCTTATATTCTTCAATAGCCACTACAACTGAATCAAATTTTACAGTCAAGCTTCTAAGTACTTTTTCTACATCCTTCTAGTCTTTCATACTCTCACCATGAGTTCTTATTTGATTTACAATGCCCAATACATGTGTAAAAAATGAATCTATATTTGTTTATTCTTTCATATGAATATTTTCAAAATCCCTCTTAAGTATTTATAATTTGGTAGTTTTAACTTTGATTGTACCTTGGTATTCTATTTATAGGCTTTTCCATGGTTACTTTGATCTTGTAATAGCTACAACCCTTAAAAATATTGATTTTTCCATGGTTTGTTGAATAAAAAATAATGTAGTGGCATCTTTTTTCTTATTCTCCTTGAGTAGGTCCTTCTCTATTTGTGATAATCCATAATATGCCTGTTGGTTTGCTAGTTTAGGAAACCCATTTTCAACCAAGTCCCAAATATCTTGTGAATAGAATGGGGTTGTCATTTTTATACTATAAAAATCATAATTTTCCAATTAAAAATTGGTATTTGGGATTGAGAAATGCTACTAATTACTCTTGCCATGACTTCTCCAAAAACTAATCCACTTATATTTATTTTATATTGTTAGAGTTTCTCCTTCCCCCTTTTAATGCTCTATTTCAGCTAATGGTGTTCCCTTAATCTCTACTCCTATGCTCAAATTTTAACTCCAATTCTCTCTTTGGTCTGCTAGTTACAAGCTCTGATACCAATTTGATGGAATAAACCCACAGAAAAATATAGAAAACAAATCAAATAGATTGACGTAGCAGAAACAAATCCAGAATAGATAAATTTCATTAATGCTATTTGAAAACCAATACAAATTCTTTATCCTCTATGTGAGTAGAGGTGCACAAAACTCATTCATCTATTTTCTACATACAAAATAACAGAGGTTCATTGCTTATATTTTTATTCTTATAAAAATAGAGTATGTTAACAATGATAGATATATCAAAAAAAAACTGGTTGCCTTTCACTGGAAGTCTATGGAAGTAGCATGAAATAGAGAGAGAGAAAGAAGATATTAAACGATGTTCATAAATATAGCTATGAATAGGAGATATATGAGGATATTTGCAATATTTAAAACATTAAGACTTGTTAGGTGATAAATATGAGCCAGTGGCATAGCTGGAAAGCAAGAAATATGGCAAGGGAGATTAATTATTCTTTGTTGACCTATAGGTCCATGTCTGCCAACAAATGACATTTAGGCACCTTTTTATATTTGTTCTTTTTGATATAAAAAATTATTGTAGACCCATAAATTTTAAGCAAAAAATGCCACTCAAGATTATTTTGGTGTCATTGAAAATATTTATCGATTGGTTCCACAAGAAGAGATTTAAAAAAAATTAAAATCATTAAATTTATTTTATCTCTCGACAGACAATAGTTGGGATTAAAATAATATTGTCTTTTAAGAGATAAAAAGTAGTATTTTATATTATCTTTAGAGAGACAAAATGATGTTGTCTCTCGAGAGTCAAAAAAGTAGTATTCTATATTGTCTCTGGTAAGATAATAATTAGAGACATCCATTTTGAAACAATATATAATTTTTTCAGTCTCAATTTTAGATAATTTACTTAAGTATTTTCTGTAATATTATCTCAAAACAAACCAATTTATTGTAGTGTGCAAACTAAATCTTATCTGAGTCTATTTCGTATTGTTTTTATTAGTTTCCTTGATCTACTTTAATGTTAGATTCCTTTCTATTTTCAATAGTTATAATTCATTTGTATGAATATTATTATATATTTTATGCAAATACATAAATTATTAATAAGTTATTCAAATCAAATGTTCTTGGGAGCAAATAATATTCATGTTAATGAATAAAGTGTTGATACTAATTACAAGTCAAAAGGCATAAAATTGTCACTAAAATTTTATAAATGAAGTTTATAAAAAAATTAAATGTGATGTAATGATTTTGATCACAGAGCGTCTAATCTTCTAGTTGTTTCTTTTAGTTAATTTAAAAACTAAAACTCATTAAAAATATTTTAATTCAACCAATAAAAATGATGATATATTATATTATCCACTAAATTACAAATCCCTCTAAATATTTTAGACATAAAAAATGTTGGAGATATAAACTTTTAAAAAAATAATATAAGTGAATAATACCTATCTCAATTATTCCCCTGTATATAGACATATGCAAAGAAGACCACTATTTTACTCTCTAAGACCTAATATATAACACCATCTCAATTTGATTTATCATCATTCTGTACGTGCTCGTCCACAAGCACCTTAACAGATCTCTCAATTTGTTTTATATCGCCCTCTACTTTCCCTTCCAGCATCAGAACAACTTCTGCCATGCTTGGTCTCACGTTCTCATCGTTTTGAATGCACAAAATGCTTACCACAACTGCTCTTCTCACCTCTTCAACGTTTGCGTTATTTCCAATCCTTTCGTCCAGAAGGCCCATCATGTTTCCCTTTTCAATTTGAGTTGCAGCCCACGTAGGAAAGTAGTATCTAGATTCTTGCACGCTCAGGTCCAGATTTCTTTGCCCTGATATTATTTCCAGCAAAGTCATGCCGAAACTGTATACGTCTACTTTTGGAGTGATTGGAATGCCGGAGATCCACTCTGGAGCCAAATAACCTCTCGTTCCTCTCATAGTCGTCACAACCTTACTGAAATTTCTACCTACAAGCTTTGCCAGCCCAAAATCAGCCAATTTTGGAGAGAAATCGCCATCCAGAAAAATGTTATCTGGTTTGATATCACAGTGTATAATGCGATCTCTGCATTCTTCATGGAGATAAACTAAACCTCTTGCAGTACCTAAAGCTATATCAAATCTGGTCTTCCAGTCCAACACCATCCTTACTCCTTCAGGTTTGCTCGATAGGTAGGAATTCAGGGAACCGTTGGACATGTACTCATAAACAAGTAATCTTTGAGGTCCCTTTTTGCAAAATCCCCTGAGCCTAACTAAATTCACATGTTGTATATTTCCAATGGTGCTTATTTCTGCACGGAATTGTTTCTCTCCTCCTATAGAGCTGTCTAATTTTTTGACGGCCACCAGTGTACTGTTTGAGAGAGATCCTTTGAATACTGAGCCGAATGCTCCGCTCCCCAGCTAGTGGGTGAAATTGTTGGTGGCAGTTTGCAGCTCTTTGTAAGTGAATTTTCTGAGGGACGCTGCCATGTCATCCTTTTTGTGGTTTTGAAGCAATCTTCTCTGCTTACGCTGAATGAACATTGCAAACAGGAAAGAAAAAACAACACCACCTATGGTAAGCGAAATGGAAAGGGCAAGGACTCTACCTCTTCTCCTTCCGTTGGATGACGACAGTAACAAATCGGAAGCAGCCAATCGAATGAAGAAGAGCTGGCCGTCAGAAGTATCGCGCATGTTTAACAAACCAACAAACCACAATCTACAAATTAGAGGATCAGATTTAGTGATAGCAAAAGCAGTGCAGGAGCAATTGTTGACACAAGCAGTTCTGCAGCCTTGTAGAGTTGAGTCTTGCCTATATTCCACAGCTTTTTCAGCCGACAAGGACTTGTTTCTGACTTGCAGGAAACCGTCGGTGCTGCTATATGCAACAGGGCAGTTTAATGGGCTACGCCGAACACAACCGCTTGACGACCACTCGTCTGAATTCGACGCACTATCGTTTTGGGGGCGGAAGCCTTGCAGACAGCTGCAAGTTTGAAAGGAGTTAGTGTTGCACACTCCATAAGCCCCGCATACACCATAGACTGTGCACTCATATCGGGGTACGGACCAAATTATGTTCCATCTGCTATTATTGACGAAGAAATACGTTACCACGTCACCATTCTTAGCCAAAACATGCTGCGCCAGCATCATACCGTTAGTTGAATTAGAAACCTGGACATATTTGCACACAAGTGTAGCTGATAACCCGCCAATTTTGATGAAATCGGTGTTCCCCTGGATATTGGGGTAATAGTTGCCAGTCCACTCTCCACTTGTCTGTTTTTCCTGGGGATGGATATTTTTCATAAACGAAGTTTCCATGTGCTGGATCCTTCGAACTTTTCCAAGAAATTAGGTTCATGTCTTGCCACAATTTCATCCCAGGCAACTTTGTATCTCCCGGATGTCTGAAACTCTCCCAAACAATCTCAGAGGTGTTTTGAGCGCCTAAGACAATGAAATTACCGGAGTCCAATATCAAAGCCCTGGAGGCTTTAGATTGCTGGCTCTTATCACTCGACCAAATCACTTGTCCTTCTAAACCAGACACTTTGAGATAACCATCTGTGGACAGATTCAAAATGCCCGGCGTGTTTCTGACGGGAATCTCTCTGTTAGCCACCCAAACGACGGTCTTGTCAGAGATTTGGGCATACCAGATTCCAAGATACCAGTTATTGGTTCCACTGGGACAGAAAAATCCCAATTCAAAGGTTCCATTCTGTGAAATTATAGTCTGATTCCCGGTGAGTGAGGCTCCCAGAGGAAGCACATCTCCACCGCCAATTCCTGACGAATCACAATTGTGCAGTAAAATTAGCATAGTAAGAGCTAAATGAAAATATTGCAAGCAGTGGAATGCTAATAAAGTATTCTTGGCCATTTCCGTAGTGTTCTGGCTGTTATTCACCGATACACGGAAATAAGTGGAAGAAATCTCTCTTACTAATGGCTTGGGAGGGCGAATAAAAAGATTGCATAGTACCATCTGTTGGACAGGGACGCATTTGACTTTAAATCTCGACTCCTCAGCATTGACGGGTAAATTGCGGAGGACTTTGAATTAAACGTAATTGACTTTGAAATGGTAAAATGGTAGATCCTCCGTACTGATCTCAGATTTTTTTTTCTTCTAGATGATAAATTATGATTAAGCTTAAAATAAAGACAATATCTTTTAAAAAAGTTTAAAATTTAATCTTAATTTGTATCCATTCACTTATTAAGTGATATTATTATTTAAAATTGAATAAATTATTTTAAGTTGAAGATAATTTAGATTAACTAAACAGTAAAGATTGTATTTGAACAATAATTACCAATTGTGTATAAAATATGAAAAAAAAAAAAAAAAAAGATGTTATAATATCTGAACATAAATATTAAAAATATGTATAAATTTTTTTATTGAATTGTTTGGTTAGAATGTTAATTTATAATTTAATAATGATTAATATTAATGTAGATTACAATTAATTAATTTTTAGTATATAATTACATTAATTCTTAAGTTTATATTGCATTTTTAATCAAATGTTGGTTATATATCTTTCAACTTTTCTATCAAAACATTTTTGCTATTCATTTATGATATGACCACTATCAGGAATAATGTTTAAAATATAATTCTATATAAAGAATAAAATATCATTTATCTTAGTTGATATTAGTTAGAAAATAATTTTCTAATTATGCAGAGCTTTTTTTATTAACAAACATTAATTTTATCTCTTTCTTTAATAAAGATCTACCAATTATTTTGTGTATTACATTATACTGTGCAATTATTTTTTAAGAATAATGACAATGTTCTTCTTTGGTTGTAGGGATGACTTATTTTTAGGTACATTTATGTGGTTTTCTAAGATTAATGTCTCTCCCATATAGAATTTTTTGCAATGGTTAGGTTGTAATATTATTTGTTGAAGGCAATGTTCTCTCAAAGATTGATTGTATGAAGTGCAATCAAATGGAATAGTATAAGAGGTAAGAAGATCAAACAAAAGCTTGAATTTCTTAAGGGTGAAAATAATTGGATTTTTTTTTATGGTGGATAATATTGGATGGTGATTTTTTTCAGTGATCAATTTTTCTATTGTGCTTTGATTGGAAATTGTGTATATTTAAAAATATTATTTGGCATTTCTATATGGATCGAATAAATCCCCATTGCAAATGTACATCATGGCAATGGGTTTGTGGCCTTTGTGTCTACTAATTATATATATGTTTTGTTTACATTTTATTTAAAGTACTTATGTCTATTCAATATTTGTCTTACCAGTGGTATATGTTGTGTGAAATGAAATATGGATTCTATTTGAGGTTTTTGGGTGTTATTGTAAAGGTGAAAATATTCATGGGGCCAAAGAGTGATAGAGAAAAAAATTTCTTTGAATCAATCATGTTATTAAATTATGGAACACCTTCAGTTAGACCATAGACGTAATTAATGCATAAGCTAGTTTATTAAATTGTGGAGGTCTTTGACTTAAAGTTAATTGACTTAAGAAATTTAAATCCTTTTTAATTTAGTAATTTTATTGTCTATGGAAATCATATATTAAAGTTTTTGGATATACCATGTGTCTATTTTTAGTGTGATGTTTGGGATCACCAACTATGATTCATAAAAAAACTTAAGAAACTGTATTAATATGTAGACTATTTCGAATATTTATTTATTCTAATACGAATTATATTGATATTTAAATATCAATGTTGAATCAATAACCATTGTCAAAAAATTATATGACAATAAAATTAGATTGTGAAATTTATTCTCCAAGATTTAGATGTGTATGGAATGTTGAATCAATAATTGTCGTCAAAAAATTACAAGATAACCAAGGTAAATCTTAAATTTTACTTCTTAATATCTAAATGTGTACCTCTAAAAAAGATAAACAATATAAATAAAATTAGTAATTAACCATAACATCATCAAAAAATTACATGACAAGCAAAGTAGACCGTTAAATTTATTTCACAAGATTCAAATATCTATGGAGTGTTGAATTAATAATTATCATCAATAAATTACATGATAAAAAAGACTAATCATAAATTTTACTTCTTAAAATCTAAATGTTACCTCCAAAGAAAATACACAATAGAAATAGAATTAGTAGTTGGCCATAACATCATACATTAATGATAGTTGACTTTTTTAGATATGTCAATTCATTTATTTGAGAATTATTATTAATTAATAGCTATTGAAGGGAGTGCAAGCCACATCGAATGTTAATTAAAAAATATGCAAAGCAAAAGCTTTTGCATATGCTTTTATTATTATATTTTAATAAATATATAGATTATTTTGAGTGTTTTTTTCATTTTTACTATGAATTATATTAATATTTTAAGAGTAATGTTGAATTAATAATTATCATCAAAAAATATATGAAAAGTAGAGTAGACCGTAACATTTATTCCTTAAAATCTTTGTGTATACAATATTGAATCAATAATTATATTCAAAAAATCACATATTAAACAAAGTACACTGTGAATTTTACTTCTTAAATTCTAAATATGCACCCCAAAAAAGAAAAAAATAAAATTCATCAAAAATTATACATTAATAATAACTAACTTTTTTTAATATATATTTTCATTAAATTATTATTGATTAATACTTATTAAAGGAATGTAAACTAAAACCAAAGTTAAAGCCAATATTCATTAAAAATTGTGGAGGGTGGAAACTTTCGTATACACTTTCCTTCCTCATAAAGCTATCAATTTTCACGGAAATGAATTGACACGTTAAAAAAAGTCAAGTGTCATTAATGCATGATGTTGCGGCCAACGAATAATCATTAACACGTTAAAAATCAAACTTGGAAGCAGTAAAACCCGAAAACAAATCTATCATTTTCACGGAAATGAATTGACACGTTCAAAGAGTCATTAATTGTTTGTCAAGTTATCAGCCCTACAATTTATCGACAATTGTGTTTCTTACCATATTACATGGGATTTTGCCATTTGCCCATTCTATCACAGTATTAAAAGACATCTAGTTGTACATAAATATAAAACCAATATTTTGCAATGCATTCAAACATTCCAAATCCGATAGAAGAAAATATGAAGCATATTCAATATGTTCTAATCATTTATATGAGCTTCAAAATTCCATAAATACATCGTCATTCATTTAGAAAGCCTTTTCATTTTTTGTTTACTTAGTTTAAGAGTTGTCTAATTTAGTTAAAGCAGTAAAAATTTACATCTATTTAGTTTTGAAGTCATCTTAACTAGCACATAGTGCGTTATCTATATTTCTAGAGGAGTCATTGGATATCTAATACTATTTCTATTTAGATGTCACCTATTTCAATAATGTATTGGATAATTAAAATAATTCAGTGAAAACTACATATTGTCTAAACTATGCATTTGTATCTACACAAAGTTCTTTGAATCCATTCCTTGAAATATCCTATCATTGTCCCCACCATAAACACTATGTTCATCTTGAAAGAATTTATTGTTTTCATGTTATGTATTGATTTTCCCTTCTCAAACACTTTATCATTTCTCAAACTCATTATGAAATGGAGCGTCTCCTCCTCACACAAATCATTTCCACATTGTATGAAGGGACACATCACCTCATTTCCACCATCACCTCCACCGTAAATAGCAGATTATTGTTGCTTAATGCTTCATGCATAAATGATGAAAACTATAACTTTACTCTCTCTTTTTAGCAAAACCCCACTTTACCAAAAATCAAAAAATTAAATTCCTTCCAGCATAGCAAGCACTTTTAGGGAAACTTCTAGTTATTTTCATCTTGTATGTCTTTTCTATTTTTTTGTATGCTTGATTAATAGGAAATTTTACTATTTCTTTTTTACTAACATCTTGTTTATTGAGAGATAGATTTATTTTTTAGGTTTAAATGCCAAGAAGGAAAGTTTTGAATTCTTTTTTCAAATTGATTTACTTTTACATTTAATTTTTTGAATAAGAATACAAATTATATGAATATTTTAATTAATTTATGTTAATTTTAACATTCTTCGTAAGGATTCAATTATTTGTGCACATAATAATGTTGGAATAACTCAAATAGAAAGAAGATTTACCTCTTAACCATAAGGTTGAAGGTCTACATTATAATCCCCACCATTTTAAATATATTTTTGTAACGAAAATAACACCTCAAACTTAATTAATTTAATTGATTTATAGTAAGATTAAAATGATGGGCATGTGATGTAGGAGAATCCATGGTGAATAGGTTATCATGCATCCATCAAAAATAGAGTGATGTTATATTTTGTTATTTTCTTTGTCAATTTGTTTTGAGATGTTTGGTTGTAAGTTGTTTTCTTGGTTTCCATTTTTTCCATTCTTTGCATTAGTCGAATGATTATGACGTTGCCATCAACTCTTATTTTCAACACTTAGCTCAAAAAGGTTATAAATTACCTTGCAATTCATGAATACCAAATTTTGATTTGTTCTTAATAGTTTGCAATGCTAATAGGGTTTATAATCCTTGATTAAGTCTTAGAGAATTCATTTTAACCCTACAATTGTAATCAAGATTCTATTTCCAAATTTGGTCTTCATAGAAGTTGTTTAATTTTCACATTTGCAATTGCAATTTAAGACCTTTATTAGGTCTATGAGGACATAATGTAATGTTGATTGTGATAATCAATATTTCAATCACTGATTAGGTCTTTGTGAAAATCATGTAATTTTTATAATGGTAATGAAACTTATTTATATCGATTAAGTATTACGTTGTAAACATGTTGAACACAGTTTAGTAATTAGCGATTGGATTCCAATTATGTTATGGAGGAAGGCAAATAGATTATGTTTTTTTTCCAAGATTATAATGTACAATTGGTGAGGAGCCACTTGGGAAAGATGTTGGGTTAGATTATTCCTACATTAGACTAGAAAATAGCACTGGTATTAGGATCCTTTTGTTGGAGTTTATTATTAAACTTTGGTATTGTAATTTTTCTTCTTCTCTTGATATTGGTGAAGCGTTATTATGTAAAAAAAAAGTATTTAATATTTGTTGTTAAAAAATTGCATTATTTTTTATTTCTTTCTTTCAAGATGAATAAAGAGAATGGATTTTTTGTGTTGTGTTTTGTAATTGTTTTTCTAATTTGGTTCTCATGTATGGATTTATTTTCCAAAACAAAACATCATAGGCTAAATGGTTATCATTAACTGGATCCTTAGTTTTTTTGTACACTAGTAGGTATCAGAGTTGGATTTTTACTCCTAGGAGAATGTGCATGAGGATTACTTAAATTGAGTATATTGGCAAGCTATGAAAGTGAAGTTTGTATTATGGGAGAGATGACATACAAAAAAAACATGTTACAAAGAGGGGAGAGACCAAGATGATCTCTAGTTGCATATTTAGTTGAGATGATGAGAGGTATCATAGAAAGGCTAGATGCAATAGAATTATCTCAATGGAGAATAGTTATGGTGGTGACATGAGTGAGGATGAGGAAGAAGGAGCTCAATAGTTTGGGTTGGAAGATATGTTAAATGAAGTTAGGACAAGTTTTCTCAATGTTGTGGTGAGTCTTGTTGTGTAGACTAATTACCCAATAATTATTATATCCTTAACTCTATTAACATTAATTATCAACCTAGGTTACATAAATTTTTTAAGGATGTTGACACTATATATGCATTATTATTCTGGAAACCAATTTAATTTTTCAATTTCAATACATGTATTTATGCTAAAATTATTAGACAAATATATTATGAAACTACTAAAACAAAATTACAGAATTACTTTACACTTATAAATCACTCATACATAACACTTACATGATCAAAACTAAATAAAATAAATTTTACACAGCACACGTTAAACTAGAAAGGGTCAGGATCTTCACTGCAACTCCTTTTGAGGGGGCCCTTCCTGATTCAGAACTGAGTTCTAATCTTTCTTACGAAAGATTCACAAGCTTCTTACAAAATCAACCTCCTCATTACTCAATTTTTTATAAATTAAATATTGCTACAATACTTATGCTATTACCTTATTCAAATTTTCTAACTATATCCTACACTAAGTTCTACCATTAAATACAGAGGGTAGTTTATTAACTCTTAACCAAAAAGACTAAACTAGGAAAAATACAAATATTTAGAAACTACCCAAGTCAACCTTAAAATGGTTAGTAACTGAAGTTATTAATTTTGTGCTTGATTGGGTTAGTGATAAGGTATATTGTTTTACTCTTTTTATCACTTTTATCTCTTCTTCATTACCAAACATCTTCTTATACAGAAGGAATCTATACATCAACTTATGACTATTCCCAATTATTCATTTGATTCCCCAAGATAGTTGGATGTGTCTACTAATCATCTTCATCATTTATCTCTATTTCTCATGGCAGTTGTAGGCATTCTTACCATGGTTATGGGCAACCTATTGGTGAAGCCTATAGTTGCTATGGGTAACCTGTAAATGAATCCTACAATTACTACAGGAAGCCTATTTGTGAAGCCTACATTTGTTATGGGTATCCTGTAGGTGAAGCCTATAGTTGCTATGAACAACCTGTAGGTTAAGCCCATAGTTGCTACGAGCAGCCTATAAGTGCTATGGATTAACAAGTTCTTCAATCTTTTAATGATCCTTCAAATTCTTATTAGATAAAGTTACACCAATATACTTCAATCAAGAAAAAGCATCAATAATTCATAACATAACACATATACATTAATTAAAATACAAAATCACAAGATTCATTCATTCTTTTACAATAAGTCATGGAACGTTATGGGATCTATATAAAAAATATCATAGACTAGGCATGGCTGAGGCTAAAATAGTATGCAATTGGTGGCCTCATCACACCCCCTAATTCATCTCTTGCTCATCCTTTAGAAGGCTTTGGTTGCATTCTAAAACCACAAAATTTCCTAATGTTTAGGGCTTCAAGATAGCTTGCCCCCTCAAAGATGTATAAACCTTTAGCATTCTCAATTCCACTCCATCTTTTCTTCTCGTTCTCTGTGTCATCTAAAATATTTCCTTCCTAGTTAGGAATTGGGAACCGGAATATAAGGGGTTGAAACATCAATCCAAACCATTGTTTTATCATATTTCTAACAAGTTCAATATACAAATATACCCTGTGGATGGCCTCCCTCATGTTTTGAGCAGAGTATGACTCCTTCCTTTTCCAATCATCTAAGAGCTCTACACACCTGTGAGAGTAAGCAATCAAAATTTTCTTGCCATCTTCTTTCATAAGACCCAAATAGTGGTTTTGGACTTCTAATTGCTTTTTGGCAACCCATTCCTGAGGATTCTCTTTTTTCATAAATGAGATCCATTAATCTACCATAGCATTTGAATTCCTTGATTCATTCCTGATCGTCAGGGTGGCTTCTTTCTCCTTTTCTTGATATCCTTCCATTTGTTTTCTTCTTTCAATTTCATTCAAAACATATGAAGAAAATGCATTTAACAAGACATCCCCTAAATAAACATTGGGGTTCCATTTTGTATCACTAGGAACAACATATTGGTGAAAGTATAATTCACTTAGCTGGACTTGAAGATTAGTATCAACATGTCTATATTCCTCAAAGGAAGTTTTTGGGTCATAGACCAAAAAAGGTTGATAATTAAAAATCCTATAGTACCTAAATTTTAACCATTTATCTTCTAGGTATATAGCATATACCCTAGCAGGTGGTCTGCATTCCATTATCATTTTTGTAGTTTCATGCATTTTGCCAATCTTCTATGTTAGATATTTTATCCTAGTTTTAGTAATTTTCAATTTTTCTTGTAATTCATCCTATTGTGCTCTGGATTCAACATAACCCTTGAATATCTGCACCAATTCCTTGTGGTAAGTTTCATTATCACCAAAAACATTTGTCAAAAAAATCAAGAGATCATCTGTCTCTACTGGAGTAGTGGCTGGCAAGTCCACATCAATAAATTTTTCTATAATAGGTGTAGGTGTAGTGGGAAATAGAGGAAGAATTCCTTGATGAAAAGGTACCAAAGCTAGAGCATACTCTACTACAAGTGATTTTTTGACCATGTTAGATGAGAATACTGCAAGTTCCTCCATGAATGTAGCTATAGCTTCCTCCATTGGTATAGCTGCAAGTTCCTACATTATCTTCCCTTTGTCCTTAGAGGGGTCTACAAACTCTAATACTCCTAGAAGTGTTTCAATTCCTCACTTCCATTTTAGTTATGTCAATTCATTCCTAAGTCTATATATCTCCTCCATAGCTTGTTCCAATGTTTAGAACACTTGATCATGAGAAAATTTTGCTCGTTCTATTTCTTTTTCCATAACCTCTTCTTCAAAAAATTCTTCTTCTCCATTTTCCATAATCTCTCTCAAATTTTCCTCTGTGTATCCAATTTTTTTGAGGATATCAACGTCCTTCTTAGTGAATATAGATGGAAGAGGTTACCATTTTTCTTCTTCTGCTTTAGTAGATCCTTCATTAGTATACCATTCCTCTACTTTAAATCCATTAGGGTTTTTCTTAAACCTAGGCTCCTTCCTGGGCTACTCATCATCACTAATGTTTATGTTTAAATAAGTTGTGGTGGTCTTCTATTTATTATTCCTTTGAGATCTCCTAAAAAGAGGTCTCCTTCTTTATTGTACCATGGGCTTCTTCCCTTTAGATTTCATTTTCCTTGTAGGAGGGGTGTCTGATGGAATTTGTTCTTCTTAGACATCAGTTGTCAAGGGAACTTCTTCCTATACAACAAGATATAGGGGAATTTCTTCTATCAATATAGATATAAGAGAATGGGGGACTTCTTTCTGTGTAGTAGGAGATAGGGGACAAGGGTCATGTTGTTGTGGGATTTCCTCCTCTGTGTTAGAAGGGGATAAGACCAAACTTATTCTATTTTTATTTCCCTTAGCAGTCTCAGATGTACTTTCAGTGGTTACATGCTAACTAACAGCACTAAATCCCTCAACATTTTCATGTTTAGCTTGTTGGGGTCGCCTCATGGGGGGTTCCATCTCAATAATGACCTCTTCTTATTGAGGTACATTATTTTCTAGGGATAAAAATTATTCCTAGGTAAGGTCATGTCAGACAGAAGCTATTCCATGTCTGATTATTAACCATATTAGGGCATGGTGAGATAGGGCTATTTCAATGCCCTTCTGGTATTCATTAGACATTCTTTTCAACATATTCCATAAGAAATTTGGAATATTGATAAGTCTATTATGCCTTAAATGACTTAGAAATTTAAAGTGGAGAGTGTAAATGAGGGAATATCTACCCTCACAGGTCATGTACTTGATAATGTATGCTATTATTTCTATCCATTTTGTATGTAGGCTAATTGTTCCCACTCTTCCTTTTTTCAATACTAGTATTTCCTCTACTTGGAAAATTTTTTGCCTGGCTTCTTCACCATTATGTCTATCCTACCAATTATCTCCCATGCTCGGTAACCTAGTTGTTTGGCTGACCAAGGCCTTAGTCACTAGAAATATGATGTTACATACAATGTCTTAGTTTTCATCAAAATATTATTCAAATGCTTTGGCAAGAGGCCCTGAATATTGTTGCAACCGCTTAAAGTAAGTAGTTTATCTAGTTCTGTAGAAGATATCCCAACTGGACTAGTCTCCCTATATATGTATGTAGTCTATAGGCTCTCTTCATACTACTGATCCACCCATTTTAGTTTTTCTACTATCCCTTTAGACAATAGTTTATTGCACACTTGTTTACCCTAAAGTAATCTACCTAAAACATGGTAAGGGTTGATCTAGAATGGTGAATTATGGAAGTTGCAAGTTGCAGGGTTTGTAAATGGTTAGAGTGAGGTTGCAGGTTCAAATTTATGATTTATAATTATCATTCAAGGGGTTCCCATGGCATGTGATATACTAACATCCTCAAGTGACGTGAAAGGAGATAGAGTATAGGATAAGACAAGTCAGGATGAGCAATAAAGTACAAAGGGTGAGGTAGTGTGATAGACTTGGTAAATGAATGAATTATGTAATTTTTAAGTATGATTTATTAAAATTTTATATGTTATATTAGAATAATTATGACAATCTCAATGACTAGAGGATACAATATACCTTGTAGAATAATGGTGTCCCCATAGTTATGCCTAAAAAATTACTCGTGTGGTGACATGCAATCATTACATGCAAATGATTAATAAGTGCAAGGATTGAGCTAGTAGTTGAAAGTGTCAGTAAAGTTAAACCTTGCTAAAGTGATTGGGAGATCAATAGTGTTGAAGGTGTGGATAATGTTAGTAATGCACATACACGCTATGGAGGACAATCTACATGGAAGGATGGTCTAGGTTGAGAGGATAATGAATTATGCTTAGATCATAATGTGATAATGTGGGAAGCTGATGGATCCAAATGATGGGCTGAAATTTCTTGAATAACAAGCTATAATTGTGACTTCCAAGTGACCTTTATCTGTATAAACAAGTTGAGAATTAACTAGATGTCCTTGATCAAAGATTATTTCATGTGCACACCATATTAAGTAAATATTTATTCATAAAGGAAATCTACCACCTTTTCATCCCTAGCATGTGCAAGAGCCTTTAATTCCACCCATTTAGTGACATAGTTAGTACAGATAAGGATGTATTTTTTGTTATTGGATTTGGGATTAAAAGGTCCAACAAAGTCTAGGCCCCACTTTTCAAATGGTTTAAGCACCATTTGAGATTAAAAAGGCATTTTATTTGAACATGTGAGTCTTCCCAGATGTTGACATTTATCACAATGAGAAATATACTTGATTACATCCTTATGGAGTGAAGGCTAATAGTATCTTGTATTCAATATTTTGACTGTTATATGCTTAACTGTAAAGTGTCCTCCACAAGGTTCATCATGGTAGGATTTGAGGATATTAGGGACTTCATTTTCTATGAGACATCTTCTAATGATAGAGTCAAGCCTAGTATATAAAAATAATCTAGACAACCATGAAATCTAGCACTTTTGTGAATCGATGCTCTCTTTTAGTTAGGAAGAAAATGTTGTGAAAGTAGCCCTGTTGCAACACAATTAGCAATATAAGCATACCAAGGTGTGATTAGGGTGAGAGAGAATACATGCTCATCTAAAATTGAGTCATCCACTATGATTTCCTCTTTAATGATGTTAAACCATGATAAAAATTTAGCCATTACATTGTCCTTGCCAAGCTTATCAACAATAGTGATATCAAATCCCTGTAATTAGAGAAACCATATTATCACTCTAGATGCAATAGCTAGATTATTCATAAGGTACCGAATGGTTGAATGGTATTTATGAACAAATCTGTGATACCCAATGATGTAGTGACATAACTTATTGATAGCATAAACTATTAACAAGAATTTTTTTCGCTAACTATGTAATTCAATTCAGCTCCTTGCAAGTTTTTAATGATAAAATAAATGGCATAATTGATTTATTTTTTTTTGTAAAAGCATATCTCCTAGGTGTTGGGGATCAACCAACAATGGATTACACTTATGAAAGCAATCAATGCGGAAATAAATCAGATAGATAAGTAACTGAAATGATAAATAGCACAGAACAAGATATACAAGAAAAACACCCTGAAAACTTGTATTAAAAACTCTTTACAATAGGAATACAAATGAAGAACTTTGTTCTTCCACACCTCTCTCAGATGCACACAAGATCTCTCACTAGATCTCTATTCCTCAAGAGCTTTCTCTAAAGTACAGTCCTTCAAACATTCACAATGTTCTACTTCGTACTCAATTACACTCTCATACACTTCATCATCTTTTTACAATAGCTTAGAAGATCTCTCCTACATATAGGAGACTTGAGCATGCTCTTACAACAAACAGTTAAGCCTCTTCAACAAGGGCTCTAAAAATAACATTGCTAACAATAGAGACGCGAGCATGAGTCTACAACTCAAACTCATCATGCAAACACTCGCTTCTGTCCTCGGAAATAGCTCTCTGGAAACGCAGGTAACCGACGTCGGTTCCTGTCTGTTCGCCTGTGACCGTCGCCGGCCGACCATACTGCCGACGTCGGCGCCTCTGAACTGCAACTGACCGATGTCGGTCGCTCCTGACCGATGCCGGCGTCTGTGTAGACCCGAACTTGTTTGTCTATGCTCCTTGGTGAAGCTTTTAGCTCCACATACCTAACAATCTCCCACTTGGAGATAAACCAGCTGCACCAATACCTGTACAGCAAGATCTTCTAGCTCCTCCATCTTCAACTCAATCGTGAAGACCAATAGAAGTTGAATGAAGATTCAACTTCTCCTTAGTAATCGGCTTTGTTAGCATATCCGCAGGATTCATGTCTGTATGGATCTTCTCCAGCTTCAATTCACCATCTTCCAATACTTACCGTATGAAGTGGTACCTTAGCTGTATGTGTTTGGTTCTAGAGTGGAAAGCTGAGTTCTTTGCCAAATGGATTGCACTTTGACTGTCACTATGCAATCTGCAACTCCCTTGCTCCCTTCCAAGCTCTTCCATGAACCGTGTCATCCATAGCATCTCCTTGCTAGCTTCTGTAGCTGCAATATATTCTGCTTCTGTAGTTGACAAGGCTACAACCTTCTGCAACTTAGAAATCCAACTAACTGCCGTCCCACCTACAATAAAAACATAACCTGTGGTGCTCCTCCTGCCATCCAAATCCCCTGCCATATCTGAATCTACATAGCCATGTAGAGATGTATCTGAACCTCCATAGCATAAGTGTCTGCTGCTAGTTCCTCTCAGATATCTAAGGATCCATTGTACTGCTTTCCAATGTTCCTTTCCTGGATTGGCCATATACCTGCTTACTACTCCCACTGCTTGGGCAATATCTGGTCTAGTACACACCATTGCATACATCAAACTTCCTACCGCGGAAGAATATGGAACTTTATTCATGTACTCTACCTCATCATGTGAATTGGGACATTGTTCTTTACTTAACTTGAAATGTCCTGCCAAAGGTGTGCTTACCGGTTTCGCATCCTGCATGTTGAACCGTTTCAACACCTTGTCCACATAATCTTCTTGAGACAATATCAACCTGTGATTTTCTCTGTCTCTCTTAATGCTCATGCCAAGGATTTTCTTAGCTGCTCCCAAATCCTTCATGGCAAACGTTTGAGCTAACTTCTCCTTAAGCTCTGAGATGTCCTGCATGTGAGACCCTGCAACCAGCATGTCATCTACATACAACAATAGAATAATGTATCTACCGTTATCAAATCTCTTAAAGTATACACAATGGTCTGATTGACACCTACTGAAACCATGCTCAGTCATAAACCTGTCAAATTTCAAGTACCATTGCCTTGGAGCTTGCTTGAGGCCATACAAGCTTTTCTTTAACCTGCACACTAGTTTCTCCTTACCCTTGACCTCAAAACCTTCTGGCTGTTCCATGTAAATTTCCTCATCTAAATCTCCATGAAGAAATGCTGTTTTAACATCTAGCTGCTCGAGATGCAAATCCTCAAAAGCAACCAAAGATAGTACAACCCTTATAGAAGTCATCTTAACAACTGGAGAAAAAATTTCGCCAAAGTCAATACCTGGCTTTTGTGCAAACCCTTTTACAACCAATCTGGCCTTGTATCTCATCTGACCATCCTCACCTTCCTTCAACCTGTAAGTCCACCTGTTCTTCAGTGTTCTCTTACCAGCCGGCAATTCAACCAAATCCCATGTTTGGTTCTCTCTTAAGGACTCCATCTCCTCAATCATGCCATGCTCCCACTTACTCCTGGACTCCACCTGTAAAGCTTCTTCAAAACTTTCTGGTTCTCCACCATCGGTTAGCAATAAATAATATAAAGAAGGAGAGTATCTAATTGGAGGCTTACTTACCCTTTCAGACCTCCTGATTGGTGTCTTGGACTCGTTTTCAACAATCTGTCCATCCAAATTTTCTGACAGTGACCGACCTCGGCCACCTGTAGACCTGTTACTGGCCGACGCCGGTTCCTCCTGGCCGACGCCGGTGCCTGGTCTGCCGACGTCGGTCTCTGTATGACCGACATCGGTTTTTGTACTGTCGACGCCGGTGCCAAACCTGCCGACGTCGGTCTCTGTGTTTTCCTGTAAGTGATTATTTCTTTTTCCCGCGAGCTCATTTTGGACCATAACTTCGTCCAACTCATTATTGCTCTGCCCAGCTTGATCTAGCTTCCTTGTCTGATCACTGTACATCACTCTTTCGTTGAAAACAACATCACGGCTCCTGATTACCTTGTTAGTTCCTAGATTCCAAAATCTGAAACCAAAATCATCTGAGCCATAGCCTATAAATGTGCACCTCATAGACTTAGCATCTAGCTTCTTTCTATTTTCCTTATCTATGTGCACAAAGGCTTCACAACCAAAAACTTTGAGATATGAAAGATCAACCTTTTTACCTGTCCATGCCTCTTCTGGAATTCCACCATCCAGAGCTGTAGAGGGTCCTCTGTTGATCAGGTACACTGCGGTGTCAACTGCTTCTGCCCAAAACTCTAAGGGCAACCCTGCATGCAATCTCATACATCTTGCACGCTCCATAATAGTCCTGTTCATCCTTTCAGCAATACCATTCTGCTGGGGTGTCCTTGGAACCGTCCTTTGCCTACGGATCCCATTCATATAACAATACAATTTGAACTTAAGACTGCAGAACTCACCACCATTATCGGATCTCAAGCACTTTAATCTTTTGCCTGTTTCATTCTCAACCATGGCTTTCCATATCTTAAAAGTCTCAAAAACATCAGATTTCTTTTTAATACAGTAGATCCATACCTTTCTTGTGGCGTCATCTATGAATGTAACATAGTACTGTGATCCGCCAATAGAGGCTACATGAGCCGGTCCCCACACGTCTGTGTGAACAAGCTGCAACTTCTGCCTTTTCTTAGTAGACCCAGTCTTTAGAAAACTAACCCTTTTCTATTTTCCAAACACACAATGCTCACAAAATTCTAGATCCATACTTTTCAAATCTGAAAGCATACCTTTAGACTTCAGGATAGACATCCCCTTCTCACTCATGTGGCCAAGCCTTGAGTGCCACAATTTAGCATCCACATCTGAAGTAGATAAAACTGAAGGAGATTTGTTAGTAATACAATTACACAAATAGAGAGTACCTTATCTCTTACCTCTGGCCATAACAAGTGCACCCTTAGTCACTTTCCAAGAATCTGCTGTGAGAGTTACTGTACAACCCTCATCACCAAGCTTACCTGCAGAAATCAGATTTCTCTTTAAACTAGGAACATGCATCACATCCCTCAACACCCATGTGTTGCCATTCTGCATCTTTAGCTGCACTTTACCTTTGCCAATTATCTTACAAGGCTCATCATCCCCCAAGTATACTATTCCAAAATCTCCATGGACATAGTCACTGAAATATTCTCTGTTAGGGGTAGCATGGAAAGACGCACCAGAATCTAATACCCAAGATTCTATGTTATTATGCAAAGAGAAAATAAGAGCATCCTGTGCAATACCTGCAACCTTTGTCTCTTCCTTTCCTTCGTGCTGATTGTCCTCCTTAGGCTTTGACCAACAGTCTCTGCTTATGTGCCCCAACTTTCCACAGTTCCAGCATTGTGGCCTTCTGCCATTCCTGGATTTGGATCTGCCTCTTCCCTTAGACTTAGATCTTGATCTCCTCTTGCTCCTTTCTTTTTGCCTTCCTCTGCTCTCGAAATTTAAAGCGTTCCCGGATGTCCCAGAAGTCTCTTCTGTGCTTTTCCTGCGTATTTCCTCATTCAAAATAACACTAACCACATCCTCTACTTTTAAAATATTTGAAGCAGAAGCAGTATTAGAAACTGCCATTACCAAGCCATGCCAGCTTTCAGGCAAAGAACATAAAATTAAAAGAGCCTTTATTTCATCTTCAAATGAAATATTAACAGAACTTAACTGATTAACAATACCATGGAAATCATTCAGGTGATTAGAAACAGATCCACCTTCTTGCATATGCAAATTAAACAACTGCTTCATTAAATATACCTTATTTGAAGCGGAGGGTTTTTCAAACAAATTAGCTAACGTGGTCATTAACTCTACCGTAGTTTTTGCCTGTGACAAATTGGATATCACAGTGGAGGCCAGACTCAGTCTTATAGAACCAAGAGCCTTTCTGTCAAGAACTTCCCATTCTTCATCCTCCATGTCCTTGGGCTTCTTTGCTATCCCACCTAACGGTAAGTAGAGATCCTTCTGATACAGATAGTCCTCTATCTGCATTCTCCAGTGCTGATAGTTCTTGCCATTAAACTTTTCCATTCTCAACTTACTTTCCTCTGCCATTGCTTCTCCCACTCAAACAGAAATCCCTGTGAGCAACCTGTAATCCGAACACACTACACAGATCTGAACCACCTGTTAGTGAACCTGAGCTCTGATACCACTTGTTGGGGATCAACCAACAATGGATTACACTTATGAAAGCAATCAATGCGGAAATAAATCAGATAGATAAGTAACTGAAATGATAAATAGCACAGAACAAGATATACAAGAAAAACACCCTGAAAACTTGTATTAAAAACTCTTTACAATAGGAATACAAATGAAGAACTTTGTTCTTCCACACCTCTCTCAGATGCACATAAGATCTCTCACTAGATCTCTATTCCTCAAGAGCTTTCTCTAAAGTACAGTCCTTCAAACATTCACAATGTTCTACTTCGTACTCAATTACACTCTCATACACTTCATCATCTTTTTACAATAGCTTAGAAGATCTCTCCTACATATAGGAGACTTGAGCATGCTCTTACAACAAACAGTTAAGCCTCTTCAACAAGGGCTCTAAAAATAACATTGCTAACAATAGAGACGCGAGCATGAGTCTACAACTCAAACTCATCATGCAAACACTCGCTTCTGTCCTCGGAAATAGCTCTCTGGACACGCAGGTAACCGACGTCGGTTCCTGTCTGTTCGCCTGTGACCGTCGCCGGCCGACCATACTGCCGACGTCGGCGCCTCTGAACTGCAACTGACCGACGTCGGTCGCTCCTGACCAATGCCGGCGTCTGTGTAGACCCGAACTTGTTTGTCTATGCTCCTTGGTGAAGCTTTTAGCTCCACATACCTAACACTAGGGTAGAATCGAAAACAACAATGTGAATTTGGAAGGGAAGCTTCCAATCAGGGCCACATAGAATAGTTGTGGTGGTCAATAAGTCTTTCGATTATTTGAAAGTTGTATCACAAGTAGGAGTCTAGAGAAATTTAACATCTTTGGTTAGAAGGGTGAGAAATGGTGCTAATACTTTGTTGAAATTATTGATGAATCTCCTATAGTTACCATCATGGCCTAAAAAAATCCTAACATATTTCTATTTATGAAAAATAGGTAGGTTTTTGATGTTGCTCATTTTTGCAAGTTCAACATTAATGCCTGTGGTAGAAATGTGGTGGCCTAAGACAATTCCTTTAGTCATGAGCATATAGCATTTATTGTGGCTAAGAGATAGATGGTTCTCTTGATATTGTTGCAAAAAAAATTCTAGGATATTGAGGCATTCATCAAATGTCTTTCCATAGACAGTGAAGTCATCCATGTAGATTTGATTATAGTCATTGGCCATATTTACAAATATACTCAGGATAACCTTCTGGAATGTTGCAAGAGCACTACATAGCCCAAAGGTTAATAAAACATAGGCATAAGTACCCCATAGACAAGTAAATTTGGTCTTCTCTTGATCCTCAAGAGCAATTGAAATCTGGTTATAACCACTAAAGCCATCCAAAAAGGCAATATATTTCTTCACTGCTAGTGTATCCAACACTTGATCAATAAAGGGTAGAGAAAAGTAATCCTTTCTAGTTGCTATGTTGAGTTGCCTATAATCAATTCATACACACCATTCTCTATTTTTCTTTGGTACAATTACCAAAGGTGACACCCATTCACTTTTAGAGATATGATATATTAATCCAGCAATCAAGAGTTTTTGTAATTCCTTTTTGACTATTTATCAAAGAGATAGATTCATTCTACGTTGAGACTTTCTAATTGGCTGAAACTCTTCTTTGATGTAGATATGATGTGTGCATGTTCTAGGGATGATTCTTTGCATATCCTCATAATCCCATGCAAATGTGCATTGGTTTACATGCAACATGATGACTAGATGCATTTCCTCATTTGGCTCCAACATACTATTAATAAGCAATGTTTTTCTAGGAGAAATCTCAATCTATTTTGAGAGTGATTTCATCATTTATATATTGTTGATGGATCTATTATGGTTGTAGCTATGAGGTAGAAGATGGTGGAATATTTCTTGAGTAGATGCATCACAATTATGTGATTCCTAGAGACTGAAAAATGAGCACTCAACATATGGCAGGTGATTGAGATATGTAGGAGTTAGACACTAATGCTAAAGAACATTGGAGAGGATCATGTCTTCATCCTAATCAGTCAATATGGATGCATGGTCTAAAGTAAATATAGGAATCAAAGGAGGTTGATCTGCTTCATCTTATGTGACCCATAATATATACTCTGATGTAAAAATTAGTGGTGCTAGAGGATAAAAAACCAACTATTTAGTGTGGCTACCATTGGATATCATCATGTTACCTAATCTACAATTGATGAAGACATCAACTATGGCAAGCCATGGTCATCCTAAAATAAGAGGATATCCACCCAAATTAGATTTAGGCTATAGTATTATGAAATCTATAAGATACTACCAAAAATCCATAGTAATGACAAGGTCTTCAATGATTCCTTCTGGTCTTATTGTAGACCTATCAGCCATTTGTAACATTTTAGACGTAGGATGAATATTACTTAGGTATAGTTTTTTCATGGTTTCAATTTTCATTACATTTATTGTAGCCCCTAAGTCTATCAATGTGATGAATAACTCTTGGTCATGGAATTGGACTATTACTACGGGGCATCCAGGATCTGAATACTTCTTTGGTAGGGCATTTCCTAGCATGATGTCCACTATCTGGCCAATCACATGGACAGTATTACGATTTTTTTTTCCTTCTTGGTTTATATAAATAGAGGTCTCTAACAACATTCGAATATATGGGGGCATCTTTGATAGCTTGAAATACAAGGATTTATACACAGATTTTTGAGTTGTCCCATGAGGTCAAATTTAGGTTCAATTGTATGGCATTGGAGATTGAGATGTTCTTGAAATAGAGGGGCTATGTCATCCACATCTTTATTTTCATGTTTAGAGAGTTCTTATGGTGATGGAGGTGGGTTAGCAGGCCTTTAGAGGTTTCAAGATCTGACTCCATTATTGGGGATAATAATGGTGGTGGTAGAATTCTCCATAAATGAAGGTGATCTTAATTGATGTCCATCGCATATGTCAAGTACTGAATAGGTTTAGTACTGAATGCAACTTGCACCAATTTATTTTTAAGATTATGTATAATTTAGGCAGGTAGCTGGTTGGGCTTGGGTGTAGCTTGCATATTAGACATAATAGTAGGATGTTTTCATTTCTATTATGGAGGAAATCTATTGGGATAATTTTCAAATGGCTGATGACATTTTTAAAATAGAGGGGATATGTCATCCACATCTTTATTTTTAGGTTTAGAGAGTTCTTATGGTGATGGAGGTGGGTTAGCAAGGCCTTTAGAGGTTTCAAGATCTGACTTCATTATTGGGGCTAATAATGGTGGTGGTGTAATTCTCCCTAAATGAAGGTGATCTTGATTGATGTCCATCTCATATGTCAAGTATTGAATAGGTTTAGTACTGAATGCAAGTTACAACAATTTATTTTTAGAATTGTGTATAGGTTAGGCAGGTCGCTAGTTGGGCTTGGGTGTAGCTTGCATATTAGTCATAATAGTAGGATGTTGTTATTTCTATTGTGGAGGAAATCTACCTAGACAATTTTCCAATGGCTGATTAGACCTCCAAGGTTGTTGCCACTGATTTGTGAAGGGTGAGCCTCAGGGTGGCTACCAAGCTTGGGTCCAAGATGGGGATACATTTTTCTGAGGGTACCAAGAGGTGGTGGGGTATCTTGCTTGAGGTGGCTACTAGCTAGAATTAAGAGGTGGATCATTCATCCAAGGACTATTCCAATTAGGAGTAGTATTTGTAATTTTTTAATTAAAAGAAGTTAAATTTGTAAAAGGTGTATTTCGCCCCATACCTTGATAAGTTGTGCATGGGACCCATGGCCTTCACTATTTCCTCCTACCATGTGTATCTCTACTATTTATAGTTCTTTAGCTATGATGTGAGCCACTTTACCATGTACCTCATGACATCTAAAATCAAATTTTTTCTTTTTGAAATATAGGTAATAAATGGTCAAGCTTGATCCAAAGCTACATGCTTTTGTCTTGAGTTTAGGTTGTCTAGTTGGGTCTCCAAATGGTTAATGATATCATATTTCATATCTTGTAATAGGTTACTAACCTATGTTCTTGATAGGCCATTTGCAGCTACCAATGGAAGCTTGTTACACCTGATTTTATTGATGGTAGATCTAAAATAGTTCTTGCTCATCTCCTTGATATCTGATAATCGTAGCTGAGAAATATCTCCTCCACTCATTAGGTCATAGGATTATATATAATATTCTCTGACACCTTTCAGGAAGATGAGTTTTGATGGTTCTTCTCCAAGTGTACTTTTCTTGAATTTTCATACATTGAACATGAACTGTTCAACATAATCCTTCAAGGATTCATCCCCTTCCTGAGTCATTTTGAAGATGTCATTTCTTATATAAATTCTTCCTCTACCATATTCCTAATACTTGGCCAAAGTTTTCTTTTTCATGTCCTAAGTGTGAACCAAATTACTACCCAATCCCATAAACTAGTGAAGTACTAAGTCTTTGAGAGTAGCGAGAATTTTTTTAAATTTTTGTGTATCCTACCTATAGTCGTAGCTTCTAAAGAGCATATCAAATTCAAACAAGAATGTGTCTGGGTATTCTGATAGTGTACCTCTAAACTTGGGCAATGCTGAGGGTGAGATATTTTTCATTTATATTACCCCTATTACATCTGGAATAGGAAATTCAAAAGTAACCATGTTTGGAGTTCCATTATCTTCCACAAAGTCTCTGTCTCTACTCATGATGGATTTTATTGTGATATGGATATTAAAGGTACTTAGGATATCATCTTCAAATTTTGTGTCAATTCCTTGGTCAGATGATAATAAACATTTATCTATTCATCTTTAGTCTTTTTACTAGATGAATGGTCTAAAGATTCTCCTGAGCTTTCTTTGACTTGGTCAAGAAAGACTTGCTAAAATGTTGTAAATATGTCACTTTCTAGAGTGTTTGGTTCATGTAGTTCTTCTCTTTTATTCCTTATTACCAACTCAACTAATGCTTCTTCTACTTATGTTTCCTTTCTCAAAACCAATAGTGTTTCCTCTGCAAGCTGTCTCTTTTGGTTTATAGTGTTTTCTTCTTCAAGAGCCTTCATACTTATGGTATGTTTCTCATTAGGAACTTTATGTGTTGCAGGTGTTTTGATTATTTTCCCATAGTAGATTGTGGCTTGTTTGGTATGAATCTCTCTCAATAATCCCTTTCTCTCTACATAAATTTTTACACCACTTTCTCAGCTATCCTATCCTTCCTTGCATGGGGTTAGTTTTTTTAATTTTTGGGTGTTTCAAAAGGGGTATTTCAAATAAAATTTTAAGGACTATTTTGGATAAATAAAGGCCATTGGAATCAAAATAATAATAATTTGAGCTTCTTCTTCTAAAAAGTAATAAAAATTATCTACTTAAAGAAGGAAATGAAAGCAATAAAGATTATCTACTGAAAGTAGGAAATAAATCACTAATTGATAGAAATGAATTCTTAGAAATATAAACTAAATATTCCTCAATATAGCAAAGAGGCATATAATTTTATGCACTATTTACATCCAAAAACTTAGACATCTGGTATAATACATCTCAGTGTCCTCACTCAACTTGACCGATTGAAACTATATGTCCAAGAACTTATACATCTGGCATAAGACACCATAGTGTCGTAACTTGACTTGCCTAGTTGGGTAGAATAGTGCATCAACCAAGACAATTCTATTTGAAAATGGCTATTTTTTAGAAAAATAATAGCTGACATCCTCTCAAACAATGGTGTTAAAATATTGTGCAGACTAATTACCCAATAATTACCAGAGCCTTAAGTTTGTTAACATTAATTATCAACCTAGGGTATGTACACTTTTCAAGGATGCCAAAACTATATATGCATCATTTTTCTTGAAACTAACTTAATTTTCTAGTTTTAGTACATGTATTTATGCTAAAATTATTAGACAAATATATTATGAAATTGCTGAAACAGAATTACAAAATTACTTCACACTTATAAATCACTCATACATCACACTTATATGATCAAAACTAAATAAAATCAATCTTACACACCACACTTTAAACTAGAAAGGGTCAGGATCTTCACTGTGACTCCTTCTGAGGGTGCCCTTCCTCATTTAGAATTGAGTTCCAATCCTTCTCTGGGAAGATTCACAAGCTTATTACAAAATCAACCTCCTCATTAATCAATTCTATAGAAATTAAATATTGCTACAACAAGTTACAATATTCAGATTATAATGCTGCAATAATTTTTTTATTACCTTATTAAAATTTTCTAACTATATTCTACTCTAAATTCTACCATTAAATATAGATGGTAGTTTATTAACTCTTAACCAAAAACACTAAATTAGGAAAAATATAAATATTTAGAAACTACCTGAATCAACCTTAAAATAGTTAGTAAATAAAGTTACTTGTTTTATGTTTGACTATGTTAGGGATAAGGTATATTATTTTGTTGTTTTTATCACTTTCATCTCTTCTTCATTATGCACCATCTTCTTACATATAGGGAATTTGTACAACAACTTATGACTATTCCCAATTTTTCATTTGATTCCCCAAGACAAATGGATGTGTCTACCAATCATCTTCATCATTTATCTCTATTTCTCATGATATTTGTAGGCATTATTATAGTGGTTATGAGAAACATATAGGTGAAGCCTACAGTTGCTACGGGAAGTCTGTTGGTGAAGCCTATAGTTACTACATTTAAAGAAGAAGTATTTTTTATTTTTGAAATTATTATTTCTTTTGTATTATAAATATTACATATATTTAGCTGTGATTTAATTTACTTCAAAATTCTACATTTGGTATCAGAGCTAGTATTTTTATTTTAGGTTAAAGATTAAGTAGTTGGAATTTTGCCAAAAAATTATCATGTCAAATTATAACTCCTTGCCCATTCTAGAATTTGATGGAAATGAGTATGATTATTGGTGTATCAAAATGATGGCTTTTTTGATAGGAAAATATTTGTAGGAGATTTTTGAATCAGGTTATACAGAGCCACCTAATTGGAATGCCCTCACAATGAATGATAGAAAAACTAAGAAGGAGGCTAAGAAGAAGAATGCTCAAGCCTTATTACATATTCAAATAACTCTAGATAAGAGCCTATTTTAATGAATTGCAGGAGCAAAGATAGTAGATGATGCTTGGAAGAATCTAAAAAAATCTTACCAAGGTAGTGATGAAGTCAAAGTTTTCAAGTTACAAACATTGAAGAGAGAATTTGAGAATTTGAAGATGCAAGAAGCTAAAGTGTGAGTACCTATTATGTCAAAGTAAAAGATGTGGTCAATAAGATGGCTACACTTGGTGAAATTGTGAACAATAAGGTTGTCATCAAAAGGGTGTTGAAGACTCTCACAACAAGGTGGAACCATGTTTCCATAATCATAAAAGAAAGCAAGAATTTTTATACCTTTCAATTTGATCATCTAGTTGGATCTTTGATGTCTCATGAAGAAATATTGAGAGATTCATTTGGAGAAAGTGATGAGAAAGATTTTTCCTCCAAACTAAAAATCAAAAAGAATGAAGATGCCAATAGCAGCATCAAAAGTAATCAAATCCAAGGTAGAGGTCAAAATCAAAATTACTCAAGAGGAAATTGAGGTAGAGGTGGTTTTCGAAGAAGAGGTGGTTTCACAGGAAGAGGTAGAGGCCAATTTGATAAAAGAAATATCTAGTGTTATCATTGTAACAGGTATGGCCACTTTCATTATGAGTGTAGATTAAAAGAGCTAATAATGATAAAAGCATTCATTATGCTCAAGAAGGTGATGAGAATCCTCCATATAATTTATTTTTATCTTATGACAAAGCTGAAAATGTTTCTAAATATGTTTGGTATTTAGATTCAAGATGTTCTAACCACATGTCAGGGAATGATTTTTTTTTTTCTATAATGCATGAAAGTTTTAAATCCAAGATCAAGCTTGGTGATGACAAATCATTGGAGTTTACTGCAAAAGGAGCTATGGAAGTCCATACAAAAGAAGGTATGAATAGTGTTAAAGACATTTATTACACTCCAAAGTCAAAGCATAATTTGTTGAGTGTTGGACAATTATGTGAGAAGAATTATAAATTTGTATTTAAAAATCAACAATATATAATTTATGACAAGAATCAAGGAAATAAGGTGGTAATAGTTGTGCCTATGACAAATAATAGGATGTTCCCATAACAGGGACCTTGTCAATATGGCATATGAGGATACAAGTTGGTTATGGCATCTCAGGTATGGGCATTTAAATTTTCATATTTTGAAAATTCTAACATCAAAAGCATTAGTTTCTGGTTTGCCTAAGGTTAAAGAGCACAAGGAAGCTTGTGAAGGATGTGCTAAAGGAAAACATGCAAGAGGGAAATTTCTAAAAGGCAATGTATGGAGGGATCATTATCCACTCCAATTAGTTCATTCAGACATTTATGGTCCTATGAAGACAAAGAGTTTGGTTAAGTTGTCATATTTCATTACTTTTATTGATGATTACTCATGACAGTGTTGGGTTTTTTTTTTGAAGACCAAAGGTGAAGCTCTTGAGACATTTAAGAGGTTTAGAGCCCTTGTAGAAAATGACAAAGGGTGGAAAATAAAATGCTTAAGGACTGATCATGGAGAATAATTTTGTTCAAAATCCTTTTAAGGTTATTGTGATATGCATGGCATCAAAAGACAACTCACCATTACATACACACCTCAACAAAATGGTGTAGCTGAAAAGAAGAATCATACAGTGGTGGAGATGGCATGAAGCATGCTACAAACAAAGAGATTAAGAAACTTTTTTTGGGAAGATGCTTTCTATAGTAGTATATATTCTCAATCAGATTTCCACTACTGCACTTGATAAGATGACTCCATATGAAGCCTAGTATGAGAAAAAGCCAAATGTTAATTATTTCAAACTTTTTGGTTGCTTAGCCTATGTTCATGTTCCTGATCAAAAGAGGCAAAAGTTAGATCCCAAAAGTGAGTCATGTATTTTTGTTGGATATACTGAGGAAATTAAGGCTTATAGGTTATATAATCCTCTCACTAATAGGCTTATTGTATCAAGAGATGTGATTTTTGATGAAGGGAGAGTTTATGCTCATCAAAAAGGCCATATGCATAATTCAAAATCTATTTTAAATGAAGTTATTATGGTTGATATTGATCATGGGTAGCCCACTAATATTTTTCTTGCAAGTGCTATAAATCCACCAAGTAACCCCTCATCTAGTTGTTCAATTCTAAGTGTAAGTCCATATTCAAGTCCTAGTTCTACAAGGAAGGTAAGAAGATTGAGTGACATTTATCAAAGGAGTTCAAATCAAGCACATGAAGAAAATCCAAGAGGTGAGACACTAAATTTTTGTTTACTTACCAAGGCTAATTTTGAACCATCATGTTTTGAAGATGCATATACTAATGAATTTTGGATGCAAGCAATGCAAGAAGAGGTGGATTCTATTCACAAAAATGACACTTGGGAACTTACAAAGCTTCCACATGACAAGAAGAAGATTGGCACCAAATGGATCTTCAAGACTAAGTGTAATAGTGATGGAAGTGTCGAAAGGCATAAGGTGAGATCAATTGCTAAAGGCTTCACATAGAAGTATGGTATTGATTATCAAGAGACATTTGCACCAGTAGCAAGATAAGAGACCATTAGAATGTTGATTTGATTATTAGCTCAAAATAATTGGAGCATCCATCATATGGATGTGAAAATTTCCTTCTTGAATGGGTAATTATAAGAAAAAGTATATGTGGAATAGCCATAAGGTTTTGAAGTGCAAGGAAAATAAAATCATGTCTATAAGTTAAAGAAGGATTTGTATGGACTCAAACAAGCACCAAGAGCATGGTATGCTAGGATTGATGGATATTTTCAAGAGAATGGCTTTCAAAGAAGTAATATTGAACCTACCCTTTATTACAAACAAGAAGGCAATGATATTCTAATTATAAGTTTGTATGTTTATGACTTGTTGTATATGGGTAGTAGTTCTATGATGAATGATGAATTCAAAGTTTCCATGATGAATGAATTTGAGATGAAAGATTTAGGCCTCATCAAATTCTTTTTATGAATGGAGGTTTATGAAAGAGAGAATAAAATTTTTATTTGTCAAACAAAGTATGATAAAGATATGTTGAATAAATTTGATATGGTTGATTGCAAACTAGTCTCCACTCTAGTTGCTCATGGAGTTGCTTTATGTAGAGATGATGGTGTTAAAAGAGTTGATGATATAGTGTATAGAAGTATTGTTGGAAGCTTAATGTTTCTAACTCATACGAGACCTGACATTTCTTATTCAGTTTCACTTGTTTCAAGGTACATGACAAAGCCACCATAAATACATATGAAAGCATCCAAGATAATTTTGAGGTATGTGAAAGGCACTCTAGACTTTGGTATTCATTACTACACTTCTAAAAGGTTCAATCTTGTTGATTTTAGTGATTCTGACTGGAGAGGTAATTTGGATAACCAAAAGTCAACATCTAGGAATTATTTTTCTTTTGATTCTAGTTTCATTACTTGTAGCTCAAAGAAGCAAAGTATAGTTTCCCTTTCTTCTATAGAAAAAGAGTATGTTGTAGTCACTTCAGTAGGTACACAAGCATTATGGCCTAGAAAACTTCTTGAAGAAATTGGAGAGATTCAAGTTCAACCCATAGTTATTTTTTATGATAACATTAGTGCTATTAAATTGGCCAAGAATCCATTCCATCACAGTAGGACAAAACATTTTGATTTAAAACATCATTTTATCTGAGATTTAGTCCAGAATAAGGTAGTACAATTGAGATACATCAACACTAAAGAACAGTTAGCAGATATCTTCACTAAGGCAGTTGTAAGGGATCAATTTTTGAAACTCAAAGATCAATTGTGAGCCCTCTCAGCATCAAGAGGGAGTATGTTGAAAAGTGATGCTGAAGATTAATTCACTCAGTTCTATTTTTAGACTATTAGTGTAAATTTAGTTTGCATGAATAGTTTTTGTGGAGCTAAATTTATATAGTTAGTTAATATATTTTTAGAAAAAATAAAGCCTTAGAAATGATAGAGTTAGTTTTAGTAGATATTACATGAAAATTATTATTTAGATAAAATTAAAATATTTTATTTAATACTTAGAAAAACATGTTCACATGCAATTTTATTAATACATTTTAATTGATCTTTATTTTCAAGAAGGAGAATGATTTCAATAATTTGAAGAAGTATTTTTTATTTTTACAATTCTTATTTCTTCTGTATTATGAATATTTAATAAATTTGGCTATGATTTAATTTTCTTTAAAACTCTACAAAGCTTTGCCAGCACAAAATCAACCAATTTTGGAGAGAAATCGCCATTTAGAAGAATGTTATCTAGTTTGATATCATAGTGTATAATGTGATCTCTAGATTATTCATGGAGATAAACTAAACCTCTTGCAATGCCTAAATCTATATCAAATCTGGTCTTCTAGTCCAACACCATCCTTACTCCTTCAGGGTTGCTGGATAGGAAGGAATTTAGGGAATTGTTGGACATGTACTCGTAAGCAAGTAATATTTGAGGTCCCTTTGTGCAAAATCACCTGAGCCTAACTAAATTCACATATTATTTATTCCAAATGGTGCTTATTTTTGCATGGAATTATTTCTCTCTTCCTATAGATGTAGAATTTTAAATAAAATTAAATCACAACCATATATATGCAATATTCATAATATAGAAAAAATAAGAATTTTAAAAATAAAAAATATTTCTTCTTCAAATTATTGGAATCACTCTCCTTCTCCTTGAAAATAAAGATTAATTACAATGTGTTAGTAGAATTACATGTGAACATGCTTTTCTAATTATTAAATAAAATATTTTAAATTTGTCTAAATAATAATTTGCATGTAATATCAACTAAAACTAACTCTATCCTTTTTAAGGATTTATTTTTTCTAAAAAAATATTAACTAAAAATTAACTAACTGTCTAAATTTATTTCCACAAAAAATTGTTCATGGAAACTAAATTTATACTAACGGTCTAAAAATAGATTTGAGTGAACTACACTTCAGCATCACTTTTCAACATACTCCCCCTTAATGCTGACAGGGCTCACAATTTGATCTCTAAGTTTCAAAAATTGATCCTTTGCAACTACCTTAGTGAAGATATCTACTAACTATTCTTTACTATTGATGTATCTCAATTCTACTACCTTCATCTACACTAAATCTTAGATAAAATGATGTTTTAAATCATTTTTTTTTCCTACTATGATGGATTGGATTCTTGGCCAATTTAATATCACTAATGTTATCACAAAAAATAACTATGGGCTAAACTTAAATCTCTCCAATTTCTTCAGGAAGTTTTCTAAGCCATAATGCTTGTGAACCTACTAAAGTGACTGCAATATACTCTGCTTCTATAGAAAAAAGGGAAACTATACTTTGCTTCATTGAGCTTCAAGTAATCAAACCAAAACCAAAAGAAAAACAATTCCCAGATGTTGACTTTTGGTCATCGAAACTACCTCCCCAATCATAATCATCAAAACCAATAAGATTAAACATTTTATAAGTGTAGCAATGAATACCAAAATCTAGAGTGCCTTTCACATACCTCAAAATTCTCTTGGCTACCTTCATATGTATTTATGACGGCTCTACCATGTACCTTGAAATAAGTGAAACTGAATAAGCAGTATTAGTTCTTGTATGAGTTAGAAATATTAAGCTTCCAAAAACACTTCTGTAGGCTATCTCATCAACTCTTTCAGCACCATCATCTCTACACAACACAACTCCATGAGCAACTAGAGTGGAGACTGGTTTACAATCAACCATATCAAATTTATTCAACATATATTTAGCATACTTTATTTGACAAATAAAATTTTTATTCTCCCCTTGATAAACCTCCAATCTTAAAAAATATTTTATGAGGCCTAAATATTTCATCTCGAATTCATTCATCATGGAAAATTTGAATTCATCCTTCATCATAGAATTGCTACCCATATACAACAAGTCATCAACATACAAACTTACAATTATAATACCATTACCTTCTTGTTTGTAGTAAAGGGTAGGTTTACTCTTACTTCTTTGAAAACCATTCTCTTGAAAATATCCATCAATCCTAGCATACCATGCTCTTTGTGCTTGTTTGAGGCCATACAAATCCTTCTTTAACTTGTAAACATGATTTTATTTTCCTTGCAGTTGAAAACCTTGTGGCTGTTCCACATATACTTCTTCTTCTAAGTACCCATTCAAGAAGGCACTTTTCACATCCATATGATGGATGCTCCAATTTTTTTCAATTGCCAATGAAACTAGCATTCTAATGGTCTTTTGTCTTGCTACTGGTGCAAATGTCTCTTCATAATCAATGTCATACTTCTATGTGAATCCTTTAGTAACTAATCTTGCTTTATGCCTTTCAACATTTCCATCATTGTTACACTTAGTCTTCTAGACCCATTTGGTGCCAATATTCTTCATGTCATGTGGAAGCTTTGTAAGCTCCCAAGTGTATTCTTGTGAATAGAATCCATCTCTTCTTTCATTGATTGCATCCAAACTTCATTAGTATATGCATCTTCAAAACATGATGGTTCAAAATCAGCCTTGGTAAGTAAAGCAAAATTCAGTGTCTCACATCTTGGATTTTCTTCATGTGCTTGATTTGAACTCCTTTGATAAATGTCACTCAATCTTCTTACCTTCTTTTTAGAACTAGGACTTGAATATAGACTTACACTTGGAATTGAACAACTAGATGATGGGTTACTTGGTGGATTTGTAGCACTTGAAAGAGAAATACTATTAGGCTGCCCATGATCAATATCGTCCATAATAAATTCATTTAAACTAGATTTTGACTTCTCCATATGGCCTTTTTGATGACCATAAACTCCCCCTTCATCAAAAATCACATCTCTTGACACGATAATCCTATTAGTGAGAGGATTATATAACATGTAAGCCTTAATTTCCTCACTATATCTAACAAAAATACATGACTCATGTTTGGAATCTAAATTTTGCCTCTTTTGATAAAAATATGAACATAGGCTAAGTAACCAAAAACATTGAAATAATTAATAGTTGGATTTTTCTCATACCAAGCTTCATACAGACTCATCCTATCAAGTGTACTAGTGGGACTCCAATTGAGAATATATACTATTGTAGCAACTGCATCTCCCCAAAAAGAATTGCTTAATCACTTTGTTTTTAGTATGCTTCATGCCATCTCCACCACTGTACGATTCTTCCTTTCAGCTACACCATTTTTTTGAGGTGTGTATGGAGTGGTGAGTTGTCTTCTGATGCCATGCATATCACAATAACCTTGAAAGACTTTTGAAAAAAATAATCCTCCATGATAAGTCCTTAAGCATTTTATTTTTCACCCTTTGTCATTTTCTACAAGGGATATAAACCTCTTGAATGTCTCAAGAGCTTCACCTTTGGTGTTCAAAAATAAACCCAACACTGTCATGAGTAATCATCAATAAAAGTAATGAAATGTGACGACTTACCCAAATGATTTATTTGCATAAGACCACAAATGTCTAAATGAACTAACTGGATTGGATAATGAGCCCTCCATGCATTGCCTTTTGGAAATTTATCTCTTGCATGTTTTCCTTTAGCACATCCTTCATAAACTTCCTTGTGCTCTTCAACCTTAGGCAAACTAGAAACTAATGCTTTTGATGTTAGAATCTTTAAACTATGAAAATTGAAATGCCAATACCTGAGATGCCACAACTAACTTGTATCCTCATATGCCTTATTGACAAGGTTGTTGTTATGTTTACCAGACTTCAATGGGAACATCTTATTCTTTGTCATAGGCACAACTTTTACCACCATATTTCCTTGATTCTTATCATAAATTGTACATTGTTGATTTTCAAATACAACTTTATAATTCTTCTCAGATAATTATCCAACACTCAACAAATTATGCTTTAATTTTTGAGTGTAATAAATGTCTTTAACACTCTTCATACCTTCTTTTGTATGGACTTCAATAGCTTATTTTGTAGCAACCTCCAATGATTTGTCATTTCCAAGCTTGATATTGGATTTAAAACATTCATCCATTATAGAAAAAAAAAATCATTCCATGACATGTGGTTAGAACATCCCGAATCTAAATACCAAACATCTTTAGAAACATTTTCAGCTTTGTCATAAGATAAAAATAAATTATCTGGAGGATTCTCATCACCTTATTTAGCATAATGAATGTTTTTATCATTATTACCTTATTTTAATCTACACTCATAACTAAAGTGGCCATACCTATTACAATGATAACAATGGATATTGATTTTATCAGATTGGTCTCTACCTCTTCCTCTGAAAGCACCTCTTCCTTAGAAACCACCTTTTCCTCTATTTCCTCTTGAGTAATTCTAATTTTGACCTCTACCTTGACCTTGATTACTTTTGATGCTATTATTGGCATCTTAATTCTTTGTGATTCATAATTTTGAGGAAAAATCTTTCTCATCACCTTCCCCAAATGAATCTCTCAATCTTTCTTCATAAGACATCAAAGATCCAACTAGATGATCAAATTTAAGGGTAGACAAATTCTTGCTTTCTTCTATGATTATGGCAACATGGTTCCACCTTGGTATGAGAGTCCTCAATACATTTTTGATGACAACCTCATTGTTCACAATTTCACCAAGTAGCCATATTATTGACCACATCTTTTACTCTGACACAATAGGTAATCACACTTTCAACTTCTTGCATCTTTATATTCTATAATTTTCTCTTCAATGTCAATAACTTGACAACTTTGACTTGATCACTACCTTGGTAAGCTTCTTTTAGAGTCTTCCAAGCATCCTTTGTTGACTTTAATCCTACAATTCATGAATATAGGCTCTTTTCTAGAGCTATTTGAATATGAAATAAGGCTTGAGAATTCTTCTTCTTAGCCTCCTTCTTGGTTGTTTTATCATTTGTTGTGAGGGCATTCCAATCAGCTAGCTCTACATACCCTAATTCAATAATCTCTCATGAATCTTCTCCTATCAAAAAAGTCATCATTTTGATACACCAATAATCATACTCATTTCCATCAAATTCTAGAATGGGCAAGGAGTTAGAATTTGACATGATAATTTTTTGGCAAAATTCCAACCACTAAATATTTAACCCAAAATAAAATACCAGCTCTGATACCAGATGTAGAATTTTAAATAAAATTAAATCACAGCCAAATATATGTTATATTCATAATGTAGAAGAAATAAGAATTGCAAAAATAAAAATTACTTCTTCAAATTATTGGAATCATTCTCCTTCTCCTTGAAAATAAAGATTAATTACAATGTATTAATAGAATTGCATGTGAACATGCTTTTCTAATTATTAAATAAAATATTTTAAATTTATCTAAACAATAATTGCATGTAATATCAACTAGAACTAACTCTATCCTTTCTAAGGCTTAATTTTTTCTAAAAAATATTAACTTAAAATTAATTAACTGTATAAATTTAGCTCCATAAAAACTGTTCATGCAAAATAAATTTACACTAATAGTCTAAAAATAGAACTGAGTGAACTACACTTCAGCATCACTTTTCAACAATAGAGCTATCAAATTTTTTTATGGCCACCAGTGTACTATTTGAGAGATCCTTTGAATATTGAGCTAAATGCTTTGCTCCCTAGCTTGTGGGTGAAATTGTTGGTGGTAGTTTTCATCTCTTTGTAAGTGAATGTTCTGAGGGATGCTGCCATGTCATCCTCTTTGTGTTTTTGAAGCAATCTTCTCTACTTACATTGAATGAACAATGCAAATAGGAAAGAAAAAATAATGCCACCCATGGTAAGAGAAATGGAAAGGGAAAGAACTCTACCTCTTCTCCTTCTCTTTGATGATGATAGTAACAAATCGGAAGTAGCCAATCGAATGAAGAAGAGATGGTCATTTGAAGTATCATGCATGTTTAACAAACCACCAAACCATAATCTATAAATTAGAGGATGAGATTTAGTGATAACAAAAGCAGTGTAGGAGCAATTATCGACACAAGAAGTTATGCATCCTTTTAGAGTTGAGTCTTGGCTATATTCCATAGATTTTTTAGTTGATAAGGACTTATTTCTAACTTGTAGTAAACCATCAGTGGTGCCATTTGCAATAGGTTAGTTTAATGGGCTATGTGGAATGCAACCACTTGACGACCAGTCTTTTAAATTCAATGCACTATCATTTTGGGGATGGAATCCTTATAGACAACTGCAAGTTTGAAAGGACTTGTTAGTGTTGCACACTCCATAAGCCCCACAGACACCATAGACTTTGCACTCATATCACGGTGCAGACCAAATTATGTTCCATCTGCTATTATTGATGAAGAAGTATGTTAACAAGTCACCATTCTTGGTCAAAACATGTGGCACTAACATCATATGATTTTTTGGTACTACTGACCATATTGTATACATTGTTGAATTATAAACCTGGACATATTCATACACAAGTATAGCTGATAACCTACCAATTTTGATGAAATCAGTGTTCCCTTAGATATTGGTGTAATAGTTGCTAGTCTACTCTCCACTTGTCCAATAAGAAACACTATTTTTATGGCACAAGTGCATGTATTTTTTTCCTGGGGATAGATCTTTTTCATAAATGAAGGGTCCAGGTGCTAGAGCCTTCAAACTTTTCCAAGAAATTAGGTTCATGTCTTGCCACAATTTCATCCCAGGCAACTCTGTATCTCCCAGATGTCTAAAACTCTCCCACAAAATCTCAAAAGTGTTTTGAGCACCAAAGACAATGAAATAAGCAGAGTCTAATATCAAAGCCCTAGAGGCTTTAGATTGTTGGCTCTTATCACTCAACCAAACCACTTGTCCTTATAAACCAGACACTTTGAGATAACCATTTGTGGATAGATTCAAAATTCTTGACATGTTTTTGATGGGAATTTCTCTATTAGCCACCCAAATGATGGTCTTGTTAGAGATTTGGACATACCATATTCCAAGATACCAATTATTGGCTCCACTAGGATATAAAAATTCTAATTCAAAGGTTCCATTCTGTGAAATTATAGTCTAATTTCTGGCGAGTGAGGTTCCCAAAGGAAGCACATCTCCACCGGAAATTCCTAACGATTCATAATTATGGAGTAAAATTAGCATAGTAAGAGTTAAATGAAAATATTGTAGATAGCGGAATGCTAATAAAATATTCTTGGCCATTTCCATAATGTTCTGGGTATTATTCACCGATACATGGAAATAAGTGGAAGAAATCTCTCTTACTAATGGCTTGGGAGGACAAATAAAAAGGAATTACATAGCACCATCTGTTGCATAGGGACCATTGTATTATCTACTTTCTAACAAGTTTAGTATACAAATATACCCTGTGGATGGCCTCCCTAAGATTCTAAGCAGAGTATGGATCCTTACTTTTCAAAGCAACTGAGAGCTCTACCACCCTGTGAGAGTAAGCAACAAAAATTTGCTTGCCATCTCATTCCATAAGACCCAAATAGTGGTTCGGGTCTTCTAATTTCATTCTAGCAACCCATAACTAAGAATTCTCTTTGTTCATAAATGAGATCCATTCATCTACCATAGCATTTGAATTCCTTGCTTCACCCCTAATCATCAGGATGGCTTCTTTCTTTTTTCCTTGATATCCTTTGATTTTTTTTCTTCTTTCAATTTCATTAAAAACATATAAATAAAATGCATTTAACAAGACATCCCCCAAATAAACATTGGGGTTCCATTATGTATCACTAGGAACAACATATTGGTGAATGTAGAATTCACTTAGTTGGCCCTGAAGATTAGGATCATCATGTCTATAATCTTAAATAAAGTTTTTGGGTCATAGACCATACAAGGTTGATAATTAAAAATCTTATAATACCTGAATTTTAACCATTTATCTTCTAGGTATAATATATAGCATATACTATAGTAGGTGGTTTGTACTCCATTATCATTTTAGTAGTTTCATGCATTCTACCAATCTTCTCTATCAGATATTCGATCCTAGTTTCAGTAATTTTTAATTTTTATTATAATTCATCCTGTTGTGCTCTAGAGTCAACATAACCCTTTAATCTATGCACCAATTCCTTGTGGTAAGTTTCATTATCACCAAAATTTTCCTTCAAAAAAATCAAGAGATCATCTGTCTTTATTGGAGTAGTGGCTAACAGGTCCACATCAATAACTTTTTCTGTAATAGGTGCAGGTGTAGTGGGCAATGGAGGAAGAATTACTTAATAGAAAGGTACCAAAAATAGTACATACTCTACTACAGGGGATTTTTTGACCACATTAGATGAGGATGTTGTAAGTTCCTCCATGAATATAGCTACAGGTTCCTCCATTGATACAGCTACAGGTTCTTGCATTGTCTTCCCTTTGTCCTTAGAGGGGTCTACAAATGCTACTGCTCCTAGAAGTGTTTCAATTCCTCACTTCCATTTTAGTTCTATCAATTCATGTCTAAGTCTATATATCTCCTCCATATCTTGTTGCAATGTTTAGAACTCTTGATCATGAGAGATTTCTACTTGTTCGATTTCTTTTTCCATAACCTCTTCTTCAATCAACTTTTCTTCTCCTTTTTCTATAATATCTCTCGATTCTTCCTTTGTGTATCCAAATTTTTTGAGGAGATTAATGACCTCCTCAGTGAATCTGAATGGAAGAGGTGACCATTTTTGTTCTTCTACTTTAGAAAATCCTTCATTAGTAGACCACTTCTCTACTTCAAATCCATCAGGGGTTTTCTTAAACCTAGGCTCCTTCCTGGGTTGCTCATCATCACTAATGTTTATGGTTAAAAAAGTTGCGATGGTCTTCTATTTCTTCTTCCTTTGAGAACCCTTAAAAGGCGGTCTCCTTCTTTTTGGCCCCATGGGCTTCTTCCCTTTAGATTTCATTTTCCTTCTAGGAGGGGTGTCTAATGGAACTTGTTCTTCATAGACATCAGTTATCAAGGGAACGTCTTCTTATGAGGCAAGAAATAGAGGAACTTCTTCTATCAGTATAGCTGTAGGACATAGGGGATTTCATCTCATGAAACAAAAGATAGGGGATAAGGGTCATGTTATTTTGGGCTTTCCTCCTCTGTGTTAGAAGGGGCTAAGACCAACCTTATTCTCTTTTTCTTTCCCTTAGTAGTCTCAGATGGACTTTTAGTGACTATGGACTGACCAGTATCACTAGAGCCCTCAACATTTTCCTTTTCAACTTGTTAGGGTTACCTCATGGGGGGTTACATCTCATCAATGGTCTCTTCTTATTAAGGTATATTATTTTCTAGGGCCAAAAATTATTCCTAGGTAAGGTCAGGTTGGACAAAAGCTATTCAATGTCTGATTATTAACCATATTAGGGCATGGTGAGATAGGGCTATTTTAATGCCCTTTTGGTATTCCTTAGACATTCTTTTCAACATATTCCATAATAAATTTAGAATATTGATAAGCCTATTATGCCTTAAATGACTTATAAATTTAAAGTGGAGAGTGTAAATGAGGGCATATCTACCCTTACAGGTTATGTAATTGATAATGTATGTTTCTATTTCTCTCCATTCTATAGGTAGGCTAAGTCTTCCCACTCTTCCTTTCCTTAATACTAGTATTTCCTATGCTTTGCAAAACTATTGCCTGGCTTCTTCACCATTAGGTCTATCTTACCAATTGTCTCCCATGCTTGGTAACCTAGTTGCTTGGATCACCAAGGCCTTGGTCACTAGAAATATGATGCCACATATAATGGCTTGGTTTCCATCAAAATATTCTTCAAATTCTTTGGTAAGAATCTCTAAATATTATTGCAACCACTTAAAGTAAGTAGTCTAGCCAGCCCTATGGAAGACATTCCAACTGGACTGGTCTCCTTGTATATGTTTGTATTCTATAGGCTCTCTTCATACTAATAATCCACCCATTTTAGTTTCTCTATTATCCCTCTAACCAATAGTTTATTTCTCACTTGTTTACCCTAAAGTAATCTACCTGTAACATGGTAAGGGTTGCTCTAGAATGGTGAATCATGGAAGTTACAAGTTGCAGGGTTGGTAAATGGCTAGAGTGGGTTGTATGTTTTAATTTATGGCTTATAATTCTCATTCAAGAGGTTCCCATGGCATGTAAGATGCTAACCTATAGCACCTTCCCCCAATTGAGTTGTCACATGTCCTTAGGTGATGTGAAAGGAGAGAGAGTATGGGATAAGACAAGTCAAGATGAGGAATGAAGTACAACGGGTGAGGTGATGTGATAGACCTAGTAAATGAATGAATTATGTAATTTTTAAGTATGCTTTATTAATATTATATATTCTATATTAGAATAATTATGAAAATTTTAATGATTAGAAGATACTATGTACCTAGTGGAATAATGGTGTCCCCACAGTGATGCCTAAAACATTACTCATGTGGTGACATGTAATCATTGCATACAAATGATTAATAAGTGAAAGGATTGAGCTAGTACTTGGAAGTGTTATTAATGTGAAACCTTGGTAAAGTTATTAGGATATCACTAGTGTTGAAGGTATGGATAATGCTAGTAATGCATGTGCATGCTATGGAGGACAATCTACATGGAAGTATGGTCTAGGCTAGGAGGATAAGGAATTGTGCTTAGATCATAAGGTGATAATGTGGGAAGTTGAGGGATCCAAATGATGTGTTGTAAGGTCCTAAATAGAAAACTAGGGTTGTGACTGCCAAGTGACCTTTATCTATATAAACAAGTTGAGAATTAACTAGATGTTGTTTATGCCCTAAAAATTTTGGGCCTAGAGGGCTTGGCTATAGTGATCAGTAAGGTCTACAAGACTTCCATATGGAAGGGAAGTGGAATGATGTATTATGGCTCTATAGCTTGATATTCAAGGGTATTTGTCTGAGGCAAGAGATATGACTTTTGCTATCCCAATCCTTCTTGAGGTTTTAAAAAAAGAAGGTTTGATAACTTGTATGTAAGGACCAAAAAGCCAATAACCAAGCCATAGATGAGATATGTATAAGGATCTATCTTACCTACTATAGAGAGGAGGTGAGAATATGAATGAAAGGGTACCTATAGTAGATATAGGATCACATGTAGCAAGCTGCATAGTGATAACCAACTATGTAGGAGGTGGCTGTAGAAAGTTACAAAGTGCTTGTAGCAACTAAAGGAAGACCAATAGTAATAATGGTACCTGTAACAAGCTATAGAAAACATGTGTTATGTTTAACAATTGGGGGTAGAGGAATTTACCTTTCTCCCATCTTTGTGTCTTAATTTTGACTTTTTACCCCTAAATAGCCAACAAGCTAGTTTTATACTTAGGCCCTTTTATTTACATATCTAGGTAGCTAACAGCTAGTTTTCTACCAAAAGCTACCAACAATGCCCAAAAATGGTTTTTTATTATTGTATTTTTTTTGTTTTTATTCAAGGTCTTGCCAAGTCACTTAGAAAGGTGAGTAGTCAAGGGCCAGGTAGAGGTCTCATTAATTATGCCAAAGGAGGGAAAATATATCCTCCTCTTCTTCATCTATTAAGCGTGTACTGGTGCTCCCATTGTCTGGTGAGGTAGCATGCCTATCCAAGACATCATTGTATCCATCATGTAACTAATATCATATGTTACGAGTAAACTCTTCTTGAGTAAGTGGCTCCTTGTACAACTTGATTCTATGGCCATTGACCAGCAAAGAGAATCTTACTAGATCAATGGTTTTGAGTTGTACTACACCATTATCAAAAACATGCTCAATTTTAAAAGGACCAATCCATTAGGTCTAGTGTTTTCCCTTGCGAGCCTTGTATTTAGAATAAAAAAGAAGGGTTGAATCTCGGGTATGGAACTACCTGGTCTTGATGTACCTATCATACCATCCAATCTATTACTATTGTAGAAGTTATATGTTCTATAATGCATGTTGTCTATATTGATCTAAGGCATTTAGCTACAGGAGCCTCTCCTTTTGTGCATGAGATATATCCATCCCAAGTTCTAATTTTTTTTGCAAGGTCTTGTGTTCAAATTCAATTATCAAGATAGGGTTTTTTCCATTGACCAACTCATATGGAATGGAGCCTATAGTGGTCTTCCATGTGATTCTTTAAGCCCACACAGCTTCAAGAAGACTAGCCTCCCAATCCTTATGAGATAGACAAACAGTCTTTATCAAAATATTTTCTAACTCCTTGTTGGTGAATTTCACTAGTGTATTGGACTGTGGATGATATGGAGTTGATTTCTTATGTCTAATCTCATATTGTTGGACTAAGGTAGTAATTAAAATGGAAGTGAATTGGGGTCCCTGATCAGTGATTATTTCATGTGTCACACCATATTGAGTAAATATTTCTTCATAAAGGAAAGCTACCACCTTCTCATCCCTGACATGTGTAAGAGCCTTGACTTCCACCCATTTAATGACCTAGTCAGTAAAAACAAGGATGTATTATTTTTTATTGGATTTGGGATTAAAAGGTCCATCAAATTCTAGGCCCCACTTTTCAAATGGTTTAAACACCATTTCAGATTACAAAGGCATTTTATTTGAACGTGTGGGTCTTCCTAGACATTGAAATTTATCACAATGATCAGTATACTTCATTGCATCCTTATGGAGTGAAGGCCAATAGTATCTTGTATTCAATATTTTGAGTACGGTATGCTTAACTGCAAAGTGTCCTCCACAAGGTTCATCATGGTCAGCTTTGAGGATATCTAGTACTTATTCTTCTTTGAGACATCTTATGATGATAGAGTCAGGCCCAGTATAGAAAAGTAATCCAAACAACCATGAATATCTATCGCTTTTGTGAATCAATGCTCTCTTTTATTTGGGAAGAAAATGTTGCAAAAGTAGCCCTATTGCAAGGTAATTAACAATATCAGCATACCAAGGTGTGGTCAGGGTGAGAGAGAATAGGTGTTCATCTAGAAATGAGTCATCCACTATGGTGTCATCTTCAAGTATTTTCAAACGTGATAAAAACTTAGCCACTACATAGTCCTTGTTAGGCTTATCAAAAATAGTGATATCAAATTCATGTAATAAAAGCAACCATCTTATCACTTTGGATGCAACAACTAGTTTATTCATAAGGTACCAAATGGTTACATGGTATGTATGAATAAAGACCTAATACCTAATGATGTAGTGACATAACATATTGATAGCATAAATTATTGTCAAGATTTCTTTTTTGGTAACTGTGTAATTCAATTTAGCTCCTTACAACTTTTTAATGACAAAATAAATGGCATAATTGAGTGATTCTTATTTTTGACCAAGCATAGATCCTAAGGTAGCATCTAAAGAATCAGTGTGAATGTGGAAGGGAAGATTCAAATTATGACCACACATAACAAGGGTGGTGGTCATTAATTCCTTCAATTGTTTGAAAGTTGTATCACAAGCAGGAGTCTAGAGAAATTTAGCATTTTTGGTTAGAAGTGTGAGCAATGGTGCTTCTACTTTGTTAAAATTGTTGATGAATATCATATAGTTACCAACATGGCCTAAAAAACTCCTAACCTCTTTCTTTTTTTGAGGAATAGGCAGGTTTTTGATGTTGCTCATTTTTGCAGGGTCAACATTAATGCTTGCAATAGAAATGTGGTGGCCTAAGACAATTCCTTTAGTCATGATTATATAACATTTCTTATGGCTAAGAGATATATGGTTCTCTTGGCAGTGTTGCATCACTTTTTCTAGGCTATTGAGGCATTCATTAAATATCGTTCCATAGAAAGTGAAGTCATCCATGTAGATTTGAATACAGCCATTCGCTGTATTTACAAAGATACTTAAGACAACCCTCTTGAATGTTGCAGGAGCATTACATAGCCCAAAGGGTAATGCAACATAGGAATAAGTACCCCATGGATAATTAAAGGTTGTCTTCTCTTGATCCTCAAGAGCAATTCAAATTTGGTTATAACCGCTAAAACCATCTAGAAAGGCAAAATATTTTTTTCTTACTAGTGTATCCAACACTTGATCAATATAGGGTAGAGGAAAGTAATCCTCTATGGTTTCTATGTTGAGTTCCATGTAATTGATGCATACACACCATTGTCCATTTTTATTTAGTACAATTACCAAAGGTGACACCTATTCAATTTTAGAGATAGGATATATAAATCCAATAGTTAAAATATTTTGTAATTCCTTTTTGACTATTTATCAAAGAGCTAGATTCATCCTACATTGCGACTTTTGGATTGGGTGGCACTATTCTTTGATGTAGATATGATGTGTGAATGCTTTATGGATGATTCCTTGCATATCCTCATAATCCCATGCAAAATTATGTTGGTTTGCATGCAACATGATGACTAGATGTGTTTCCTCATTTGGCTCCAATATGCTATTAATAAGCAATGTTTTTCTAGGAGAGATCTCAATCTATTTTGAGAGTGATTTCATCATTTATATATTGTTGATGGATTTTTTATTATTATATCTATGAGGTAGTATTTGGTGGAATATTTCTTTAGTAGATGCATCAAAATTATGTGATTCCAAGAGATTGAAAAATGGGCACTCAACATATGGCAGGTGGTTGAGATATGTAGGAGTTAGAGACTAATGTTGAATAACATTAGAGAGGATCATGTCTTCATCCTAATTAGTCAATGTGCATGCATGGTCTGAAGTAAATATAGGAATCAAAGGAGGCTAATTTGCCTCATCTTCTATGATGCATAATATATGGTCTGATGTAAAAATCAGTTGTGATAGAGGATAAAAAACTAACTATTTAGTATGGCTACCATTGGATTTCATCATAGTACCTGATCTAGAGTTAATGAAGGCATCAACTATGGCAAGCCTTAGTCATCCTAAACTAAGAGGATATCCACCCAAATTAGATTTAGGCTGTAGTATAATAAAATCTATATGATACTCCTAAAAAACCATAGTAATGACAAGGTCTTCAATGACTCCTTCTGGTCTAACTGTAGACCTATTAGCCATTTGTAACATTGTAGATGTAGGATGAATATTTCTTAGCGATAGTTTGTGCATGGTTTCAATGGTCATTACATTTATTGTAGCCCCTAAGTCTATCAATGTGTTGAACAATTTTTGGTCATTGATTTGGACTATTATTGTAGGGCATCCAAGATCTGAACACTTATTTGGTAGGGTATTTCCCAACATGATGTTTGCTATCTAACCAATCACATGCATAGTATTGGGATATTTTTTCTTCCTTCCTAGTTGCTATAAGTAGAGGTCTCTAATAGATTTGGAATATATGGGGACATCTCTGATAGCTTGAAATAGAGGGATTTTTACACAAAGATTTTTGAGCTATCCCATGCAGTCAAATTCAAGTTCAATTATATGGCATTGTAGATTGAGATGTTTTACAAATAGTGGGGTTGTGTCATCCATAGCTTTATTTGTAGGTTTGGAGATTTTTTGTGGTGATGGAGGTGGGTTAGCATGGCCTTTAGAGGTTTCAATATCTGATTCTAGTATTGGTGATGGTATTGGTGGTGGTATAATTATCCCTAAATGGAGGTGAACTTAATTAATGTCCATCTCATATGTCAAGTACTGAATAGGTTCAGTACTAAATGCAGGTTGCACTAGTTTACTTTTAGGATTATGTATAGGTTGGGTAGGTAGCTAGTTGGGCTTGGGTGTATCTTGCATATTAGGCATAATAGTAGGAGGTTTTTGTTGCTATTGTGGAGGAAATCCTCCTCAATAATTTTCCCATGGCAGATTAGGCCTCCAGGGTTGTTGCCACTTATTTGCAAAGGGTGGGCCTGAGGGTGGCTACCAAGCTTGGGTCCAAGATGGGGATACATTTTTTTGACACTACCAAGAGGTGGTGGGGTAGCTTGCTTGAGGTGGTTTATATCTATAATTAGGATGTGGAGCATTCATCCAAGGACTATTCCAATTAAGAGTAGTATTTGTAAATTGTGAATTGAAAGAACTAGAATTTGTAAAAGGTGGATTTTGCACCATACCTTGATAACCTAGGCATAGGATCTATGGCCTTCATCATATTCTCCTACCATGTGTAGCTACATTATTTTGGGTTCTTCATCTATGATTTGATCCACTTTAGCCTATACCTCATGACATCTATAATCAACATTTTTCTTTTTGCAATCTAGATAGTAAATGGTCAAGGCTTGATCTAAAGCTATTTGCTTTTGTCTTGAGTGAAGGTTGTCTAGTTGGGTAGACAAATGTTTAATGATATCATGTTTCATATCTTTTAATAGGTTACTAACCTCTATTCTTGATAGGCCATTTGTAGTTACCAATGGAAGCTTGCTACCTTTGATTTTCTTGATGGAGGATCTAGAATAGTTCTTGCTCAGCTCCTTGATATCTGAGCATGGTAGCTGAGAAATATATCCTCCATTCATTAAGTATATGACTTCCAGATAATTTTATCTAACACCTTTCAAGAAGATGATTTTCAATGGTTCTTCTCCAAGTGCACTTTTCTTGAGTCTTTAAGAGTAGCGACAAAAAGTTTAAATTTTTGTGTATCCTACCTATAGTCATGGCTTCTACAGAGTATATCAAATTCAAACAAGCGTGTGTGTGGGTCTTCTGATAGTGTATCTCAAAAATTAGTCAATGCTAAGGGCAAGATGTTTTTCATTTATGTTACCCCTATTGCATCTGGAATAGGAAATTCAAAAATAACCATGTTTGAAGTTCCATTGTCTTCCACAAATCCTCTATCTTTGCTCATGATGGCTTTTCTTGTGATATGGATACCAAAGGTACTTAGGATATCATCTTCAAATTATGTGTCAATTCCTTCATCAGCATGATAATAAACATTTATCTATTGATCCTTATTATTTTTACTAGATGAAGGGGCTGAAGATTCTCTTGAGCTTTCTTTGACTTGGTCAAAAAAGACTTGCTAAAATGTTGTAAATATGTCACTTTATAGAATGTCTAGTTCATGTAGTTCTTCTCTTTTGTTCCTTATTACTAGCTACTCTAATGATTCTTCTACTTTTGTTTCATTTCTCAAAGCCAATAGTTTTTCTTCTGTAAGCTGTCTCTTCTGGTTTGTAGTGTTCTCTTCTTCAAGAGCCTTCCTACTTATGGTATATTTCTCAATAGGACTTTTATGTGTTGTAGGTGTATTGGATTCTTTTCCCATAGTATCTTGTGTCTTGTTTGTTATGAATCTCTCTCAATAATCCCTTTTTCTCTTCATAAATGTTTACACCACTTTATCAGCTATCCTAACCTTCCCTGCATGGGGTTAGTTTTTTTCCTTTTTTGGGTGTTTCAAAAGGGGTATTTCAAATCAAATTTTAAGGACTATTTTTCATAAATTAAGGGTGTCAGAATCAAAACAACAAGAATTTGAAATTCTTTTTATTAAAAGAAATAAAAATTATCTACTGAAACAAGGAAATGAAAGCAATACAGATTATCTAATGAAAGTAGGAAATAAATAACTAATTACTGGAAATGAATTCTTAGAAAGATAAACTAAATATTACTCAATATAACAAAGAGGCATATAAGTTTATGAAAATTTACTTCAAAAACCTTAGACATCTGGTATAAGACATCATAGTATCCTCACTCGACTTGCCTAATTAAAACTATATGTCTACGAACTAAGACATCTGGGATAAAACACCATAGTGTCCTCACTTGACTTGCCCAGTTGGGTAGAATAGTGCATCAACCAAGACACTTCTCTTAAAAATGACTATTTTTTAGAAAAATAATAATTGATACCCTCCTCGACAATGGTGCTAAAATATTATGCAAACCAATTACTCAATAATTACCAAATCCTTAAATTTTTTAACATTAATTATCAACCCAGGGTATGTACGCTTTTCAAAGATGTCGACACTATATATGCATTATTGTTCTAAAAACTAACTTAATTTTTTAGTTGCAGTACATGTATTTATGCTAAAATTATTAGACAAATATATTATGAAAGTACTAAAATAGAATTACAAAATTGATTCACATTTATAAATCACTCATACATCACACTTATATGATCAAAACTAAATAAAATCAATCTTACATACTGCACTTTAAACTAGAAAGGGTCAGGATCTTCATTGCAACTCCTTTTGAGGGGGCCCTTTCTCATTCTGAACTGATTTGTAATCCTTCTCTGGGAAGATTCACAAGCTTCTTAAAAAATCAACCTCCTCATTACTCAATTCTGTAGAAATTAAATATTGCTACAAGTTACAATATTCATAGTATAATGTTGCAATACTTATGTTATTACCTTATTCAGATTTTCTAACTATTTATACTCTAAGTTCTACCATTAAATATAGAGGTCAGTTTATTAACTCTTAACCAAAAACACTAAATTAGGAAAAATATAAAAATTTATAAACTACCCAAGTCAACCTTAAAATAGTTAGTAACTAAAGTTACTTGTTTTGTGTTTCACTATGTTAGTGATAAGGTAGAATATTTTGCTATTTTTATCACTTTTTTCTCTTCTTCATTACCCAACATCTTATTACATATAGGGAATCTATACAACAACTTATGACTATTCCAAATTATTCATTTGATTCCCCAAGACAACTGCATCTGTCTACCAATCATCTTCATCATTTATCTTTGTTTCTCATGGTAGTTGTAGGCATTCTTACAATGGTTGTGAGTAACCTGTAGGTGAAGCCTATAGTTGTTATGGGTAGTATATTGGTGAATTCTATAGTTACTATGATAAGATTATAGGTGAAACCTATATTTGTTATGGGAAACAAGTAGGTGAAACCCATAATTACTATGGACAGCGTGGAGGTGCTATAGCTTAACAAGTTCCTCTATCTTTTCATGATCCTTCAAATACTTGTTATATAGAGTTACATAAATATACATCAGTCAAGAAAAATCATCAATAATTCATAACACAACACATATATTTTTCATATAAATCTCATAACATTCCATGACTTTTGTAAAAGAATGAATGAAGCTTGTGATATATATATATATATATATATATATATCACAAGCTTCATTCATTCTTTTACAAAAGTCATGGAAAGTTATGAGATTTACATGAAAAAGGTCATAGACTAAGCATGGATGAGGCTAAAATAGTAGGCAATTGGTGGCCTCATCAAGGCTTGGTAGTAGACCAAATTAAGAAACACCCATTATAATGGTAGTTTTAACCTCAAAGAACTTTCAGATTGGGAAATAGATATGGAAAATATTATAATTATGAGTCTATGGAAAAACACAAGAAGGAAAAATTTGCATGCACAAAGATGAAGAGTCATGCCTCTTTTTTGTGGGATCACATGTAGACTAAGAGACCAAGACAAAATAATAATAAAATAAGATCATGGTATATAATGCTATTAAAATTGAAGGCTAAATTTTTACCTATGGACTATGCATTGAGTTGGTTTAGAAATCTGCCAAATTTATGCCAAAACAAAATGAATGTCAAAGACTACACTGAGGAATTTTATAGACTCAAAATAAAAGCTGGATATGTTGAATAATATCCAGATAAAGTTCTAAGTTATGTGAATGAGCTATGTTTTTCCATATAAGATGAAATTAGTTTTTTGAACTTGAGAACCATAGAGGAATCCTATTAATGTGTATTGAATGTGGAAGATAAGTTGTCAAGAAAGAAACAAGTGAACTTTAGAGAAAGAGGAAGGTATTTGAGAGGATGAGGAGATAATATCAAGGAAGACATCAACAAAACAATGATGGAAAGGTGATTAATTCACAAAATCAAAATTTAGGCATGAGAGGATGATACTCCTATAGAGGAAAAGGTTTTCATGTTAAGTGTTTTGGGTGAAATAAGTATGCTAGTGATGAAGAAAAATATTCCCTAGAAAACCCTTAGAATAATGGTAAGAGAGTTGAAATGACAACTCATATAGATTTTAGAGGTTGGGAGAGTGTTAGGTATCCAAATTATATGAAAAATCTAGAATAAGGAAAGGCTTTATTGATGAGAATACTATTATTGAAACCAGCCAAGGATCTGAATGAATAGATAGAATAAAAGAGTTTATTCTAGACTATTTACAAATGTAGAGGTAAATGTTATATAGTTATGATTGATAGTAGTAACAAAATAACTTGGTTTTTTAAGAGATGATATAAATACTTGGGCTAGATGATTGACATGTTATACACCATACAAGGTTTCATGGTTGCTTAAAAGGAATTAGCTGCTAGTGAATGGGCATTTTGTGGTTAATTTTTAGATTGGTTTGTAAAATGATGAGTTTCTATGTGATATCATTCCCATGGATGTGTGTCATGTTCTATTGGAAAGTCCATGGAAATTTCAAACGAGATTTGTGCATGATGAACTGGAAAACATAAACACAATTATGAGGGATGGAAAAATATTCCGATTGATTTCATTAAAGGATAAAGGAGATGAGGTGGACAATTGTTCTAAGCTGATGTTGGTATTTAGTAAAGGTTGATAAAGGTGGATAAAGAGCAAAAAATATGTTTTGCATTAATTTATATGCCTGTGCAAGTTACGAATCCACTATGGTGAGTGATTTAAATATAGAATTTCAAAATATGTTGATATTGTGACAAGTGAGTTTATAGATGGACTACCAATTGTAAGGAGCATTAGTCATCATATTGATTTAGTTCCTAGAGTGAGTTTTCCTACCAAATAAAATTATAAGATGAAACTAATAGAGGAAGAAGAGATAAAGAAACAGGTGTAGGAGTTGTTCAAGAAGTGTTTAATGTGAGAAAACCTATGCACATGTGTAGTTCCATTTGTGTCGACATTGAGGAAACATGAGGAATGGATAATGTGTATAGATTCACATGTAATAAATAAGATTATCATTAAGTACAAGTTTTCATAACCAAAAATGGATTGTTTGAGTAGATCAAACTTCTTAACTAAGATAGATTCAAAGAGTGGGTATCATCAAATTAGTAGAAGAGAGGGTGATGAGTGGAAGACTACATTCAAGAAAAGTGACATGTTTTATGAGTGGTTATGACATTCAATTTTCCAAATTCTTCAAGTACATTCATGATGCTCATGAACTAAATATTGAATCCTTTCACAAGTATGTTTTTGATAGTATATTCAGATGATATTTTCATTTTCAATCATTCCAAGGAAGAGCATTTCAAGAATTTGAATTTGGTTTTGGATTGGCCCTCCTTTTGAGCTTGGTTATCATGTCAACTGCTGCAAGGGATACCACCTTACATATAGAGGAGGTTGTGGGAAGAAAATGTTCAATCCTTTTGACATTGCTTTTCCCCTATCTTGTCCTTATAATAATTATTCTCATTTTTGTTTCAGTTGTGCTCATGTTCAAGCTGCATATCTTTTGTCAAATGCCCCCTGCATAGAATTGCAATAATTCTTGGCAGAAAATTGTGCTAATTTGGAGTTGAAGACTTGATTTTGAGACAACCCATATAAAAATAGTTTTTAGAGATATTTGGAATTTGAGGCCTGATTTAGGGTTACTTCATAGAGGTTATGCCTCCAGAAGTGCTTTCGCTGATCTAGTACATGTGACAGAGATGTTGATGTTGGAGAGACACGAGAGCAATGGTGAGAGCGGAGAAGACAAGGGTGTTGAAATTATTTATTAGGAACATAGAATCAATCAAGAAGTTTATGGGTATTCTGGCAAACCTGTTGATTTTGGAAAAGTCGAGTCTATAGAGTGGTTGAGCAATAGTTTGCAACTGATCAGAGCATGGAAGTGGCTCTTGATCAATGTGCACTTAATGTTTCTCATCCATTGGTTTATCATGTATTGAGGAGATTTTCCAATGCCAGGAAACCTGATTTCATATTCATTCGATGGATAGGGAAGCAGGTGGGGTTTTTATACAATTCTTAGACTTATAACATGATGATGTGTATCTTGGGCGTAAGAAAGAAGTTGATGAGTATGCGTGAATTATTGGATGAGATGTGTGAGAATAGATCTATGTTAAAAATACAGACCATTGAGATTGTAATCAAAGCTATTGTAGCTGTCAAAATCAAGAGATCATACAAAAAACAAGAACTCAAACAAATAAACAAGAAATAACTCAATTACTACTGCAAATTCTTATTGAAAAGAGATTTTATTGATCTTTAAATTTCTTTGCTTACAATGATGCCCCCAAGACGTCTTTAAATAGATTTGAATCCAAAAATAAACTAATTGATTAACTAATCATCTAACTGCTTAACTAACTAATTGTTAAGTGCTTAAACTAACTGATTGTAAACTAACTCATTGCTCTACTATCAGTTTACTAACTGATTGTTCAACTGAATGTTTAACTACTTGCATGACAAAAGGAGGGAGGTGGGAGAAATTATCTCCAATTAATATTGAATTTCTAAAACTCCCCCTTAATTTCTACCACTTACAATTTTAGCATTTACAATGCCTAAATTTTGTCTCAAATAATCAAAGGTCTCTTTTGGTAATGCCTTTATAAATATATCTACTAATTGATCTGCAGATCTACACAAGTCTAGATGGATTTCTCCATTGTTCACTAATTCTCTGATAAAGTGAAATCGTGTATCAATGTGCTTGCTCCTCTTGTGAAACACATGATTTTTTGATAAAGCGATTGCTGATTTGTTATCACAGAAGATTGGTGTTGACTCTTTCTGTGCTTGTAATAAATATTTCAATATTCTTCTCATCCAAGTTGCTTGACATGTTGCTGATGTGGCTGCAACATACTCTACTTCAGCTGCTGAAAGTGTCACTATAGGTTGCTTTTTAGATGCCCATGTGACCACACATGTGCCTAAAAGAAAGGCATATCCAGAAGTACTCTTCCTATCATCAACGCTACCTACAAAATCACTGTCAGTAAAACCAATCAAACTAAAATCATTAGTTGTGGAATATAAAATTCCATATTCTATAGATCCTGCCACATATCTTAATATTGTTTTTCCAACTTGCCAATGTGAGTCTTTCGGTGACTCCATGAATCTTGAGATTAAACTAACCCCATAACTAATATCTAGTCTAGTAGTTGTAAGATACATCAAACTACCAACTAGCCTTTTAAATATTGTAGAATCAACATTGGATCCTTTGTCTTCTTTGCTAAGTTTAGTCCCTATAGAAACTGGTGTAGGTGCTGGTTTACAATTCAACATCTTAAATCTCTTTAATACATCCTTTGCATATTTAGTTTGACAGATAAAAATTTCTTTCTCTGATTGTACAACTTCTATTCCCAAAAAATACTTCATTAGTCCCAAATCTGTCATTTCAAATTCTTTCTTCATTGCTAATTTAAAAGTGTCTATAGACAAATTTCTAGTAAAAATTAAATCATCAACATATAAACACAATATCAAAATCTGACCTTCTTTGTTAATTTTTGTGTACAAAGTAGGCTCACTATCACTTCTGTTGAATCCATTGTTTAACATATAAGAATCAATCTACTATACCATGCTCTTGGTGCTTGTTTAAGACCATAAAGAGCCTTCTTCAATCTGTAAACTTTTTCTTCATGTCCTTGTACTTCATAACCTGTGGGCTGTTTCACATGTACTTCTTCATCAAGAAAACCATTCAAGAAAGCTGATTTTACATCCATTTGATATGCATACCAATTATTTTGAGTAGCAATTGATAAAACCATTCTAACAGTATCCAATCTAGCAACTGGTGCAAATGTTTCATTATAGTCAACTCCATGATCTTGTGCAAAACCTTTTGCTACTAACCTTGCCTTATGCTTTTCAACATTTCCATCTGCATCAAATTTAGTCTTGTAAACCCATTTGACTCCAATACAATCCTTACCTTCAGGTAGAGTAGTTAGATCCCATGTTTGATTCCTTTCAATAGCATTCATCTCTTCATCCATTGCTTTTAGCCAATGTTCCTCTTTAACTGCTTCTTCATAATACATATGATCATGAGTGAAAAGAGAAAAATTTGAAACCAAATCTAATTTTTCTTCTTCTTGATTATAAATCTCACTCAAACTTCTCATTTTCTTACCTTTAATTCTTGATCTCAAAGTAGCAAGAGTTGGATCTGATTCATCACTTACTTGTGAATTTGGAGTAAGGTGACCTGCATGACTAGATTCACCTTGTTCAAACCTCCTGGGTGTTCTTATTGGTGTGCTTTTGCCTGCTTATGGAGAGGATTGTCCACCTTGCAAATTTTGTTCTTCTTCAGAAACTTCTTCATCCTGTGGAATTGGTTCCCCAACTGTGATGGTGCTACCATCCCATGCTTCTTCTTCCTTAAATTCAACATCTCTGCTAATAATCACTTGCTTTGAAATTGGGTTATACGACTTATATGACTTTGATTCTTCAGAATAGACAATAAAAATGCATTTCTCACCTCTATCATCAATTTTCTTTCTCAATTTAGATGGTATAAGAGAATATGCAACACATCCAAAAATTCTAAAATGATATACACTACATTTCTTACCACTCCATGCTTCTTGTGGAACTCAATCTCTGACACTCTTTGTTGGGCTTTTGTTCAGAATATACACTGCACATGCTACTGCTTCTACCCAATATTCATTTGACAAGTGTTTGGCTTTCAACATGTTTCTTTCCATCTCCATTATTGTTCTATTTTTCTTTCTGCTACACCATTCTGCTGTGGTGTGTACCTTGTAGTCAATTGCCTTTTGATGCCATGATACCTGCAAAAATCTTGATATTGATTAGACATATATTCACCTCCTCTATCTAATCTCAGCACCTTGATATAGCGGTCACTCTACTTTTCAACCATTGCCTTGAATTCTTTAAACTTTCCAAAGGCTTCAGACTTATTTTTGAGGAAGTACATCCATGTCTTTCTGCTAAAGTCATCAATGAAGGTTAGAAAATAAGTACTACCTCCAAATGATGTAGTTTGCATTGGTCCACATAAATCACTATGGACTAACTCCAATATTACCTTAGCTCTATATGATCCTCCTACTGGAAAACTCTCTCTATGTTGTTTTGCCAGAATACAACTGTCACATGAACTTTCTGGCTGTTCTATTGGTGGTAAACCCTTCACCATATTTTTCTTCTGTAACAAATTTAAACCTACAAAATGTAAATGTCCATACCTTAAGTGCCATAGCCATGACTGGTCTAGCTGCATGGATTTATAGTGGGCTTCCTCTTTTCCTTAGATGCACTGAATATGAAGTGGAAACATCTGATTCTTGGTCATCTCCACTTTTCCTATCAACCTATCACTTGGAAACTTGTCCAAAATTGTGCAAACATTATCCATAAAAGACACTCTGTAACCTTTCCTACACTAATTATCCAATAGTCAAAAGATTATGTTTTAGTCTAGGTACAAAATAAACATCGGGTATAAACTTTCTTTCACCATTCTTGGCCAAAACATTTATGGCACCTTTACCCATGACATCTACTGTGATATCATTTCCTAATTTCACTTCTGATTTTACAAAATCATCAAGACTAGCAAAAAATTCTTTATTTCCTGTCATATGATTACTGCATCCACTATCTAAAAATCAAATATCTCTAGCCTTTTCTTGAGTAACATTACAAGTAAAAAACATGCTTCTAGGATTAGAACTAGATTCACGTGGATTAGAACTAGATTCACTTGTGTAATTAGCATTCTGCTTGTACACATCCTTGTTTACTTGTGCAGTCACTTGCATAATGACCATATTTCTTGTAGTAATAACATTGAACATTAGATTTAACAAATCTTTGTGAACCTTGCTAGAAGTGATTGTTACCACGTCCTCTACTGTTGTAGTTATGATTACTGTTCTCACCTTCATCTGAATTGTTCCTTCCATATCGGCCTCTGCCTCTTCCTCTAAAGTTAGACCTGGGTCTTCCTCTTCCTCTGCCAAAAGTTACCTTTGACTTAAAATCATTCTCAAGAGAAGTTTTATTCCTATTCATTCTAGATTCATGTGTTAACAAAGAACCCATTAATTCATCTATAGATAATTGTTCTAAATCCTTGGCTTTCTCAATAGCTACAACTATAGCATCAAATTTACTGGGTAAACATCTGAGTACTTTCTCTATAATCTTCTGATCCGTCATAGATTCTCCATTAGATCTAATTTGATTCACTATATTCAAAACTTGACCCATAAACTGATCTATTGATTCTGATTCATTCATTTGCAAATTTTCAAAAGTTCTCCTAAGAGATTATAATTTAGCAATTTTTACCTTCGTATTACCTCTATAGGTAGTTTCCAAGATTTTTCATGCCTCTCTGGATCTTGTTGCTACTGCTACTCTAGAAAAAAATGATTCATCCAATCCCTATTGGATTATAAATAAAGCTTTTGCATCTTTCTTTCTGTTCTCTTTATGCTGGTCCTTTTGTGCTTGATTTAATGCTAGATGGGCTGCCTCGTCATGTGGTTCTACAAAACCACTCTCTACCAAATCCCAAACATCTTGTGAGCAAAATAAATTTCTCATCTTAATTACCCAAAAATCATAGTTCTTACCATCAAAAATGGGAATTTGAGGCTGTGAAATACTGTTGTTCGCTGCCATTTCTCACATTGGAATGATTTTTTGGTCGCTGTTTCTAACACACAGTCACCGACGATGGTAAAACTGTTGCAGTCGGTCACTAATACTACCGATGTCAGTAAAACTGTCCATGGCAGTAACAAATGCTACCGACATTGGTAATACTACCGATGGTAGTAATAAACTGACATCGGTTAAACTACCAATAACGGTAACTAATACTGCCTACATCGGTCTTTGAACTCCCTGCTGGCTCTTCCTTCACTCTTTGACTGCGGCTGCTGCGCACTTCTGCAATCTCCACTTCTCCTTGTGCTTCTGCTACACAAATCCTAACTAGGATCTGATACCAATTTGTCATAATCAAGAGAGCATACAAAAAATAAGAACTCAAACAAATAAACAAGAAATAACTCAATTGCTACTGCAAATTCTTGAAGAAAAGAGATTTTATTGATCTTCAAATTTCTTTGCTTACAATGATGCACCCAAAACGTCTTTAAATAGATTTGAATCCAAAAATAAACTAATTGATTAACTAATCATCTAACTACTTAACTAACTGATTGTTAAGTGCTTAAACTAACTGATTGTTAAGTGCTTAAACTAACTGATTGTAAACTAACTCATTGCTCTACTATCAGTTTACTAACTGATTGTTCAACTGAATGTTTAACTGCTTGCATGACAAAAGGATGAAGGTGGGAGAAATTATCTCCAATTAATATTGAATTTCTAATAGTAGCTAGCCGAGAGACAAATAAAGCTATGCAAACGTTTGATTTTATGGAAAGGCACAACTTTGAGGCCAATACTGAAAACTTCATCTACCTTCTAGCTGCATTGGGTCATCAAGCCCAAATTATGTTTTAAATAATGAGAGAAAGGCTTCCTCCAGATGCAAAAACATACACTATGCTTCTATCAATATTTTCTTTCATGATATCAGCCGATGTAAATTCCTTCAAAATAGATTAGTTGTCTTCTGATATTTAAATTTGAAAAGTGTATTTATTACGTTGAATACAAATTCAATGACAAGACTGGAATCAAAATATCCACATATGAATCTTCGGTGCCTTTCTTTCCTGTATACACTCTTTCACGATATCAGCCATTTTAAATTCATTAAAAAAAGATCTATTGTCTTCTAAGATTCAACCTCAAGAAATGTATTTATTATATTGAATACAAACTCAATACTAAAAATGGCATCAAAATATCCACAGACTAATCTTTGGTGATTTATTACCAATTTACATACCTTCAGCCTAATTAAATTTATGACTGTCAATTCACACAATAGCTTCTTTAGTGCTGGGAATAAATGAGAGAGACCACCCCGAAAAAAATTATGTATAACCTATAAAATTCTTAGTCAATTTTAACCTATAACCCAAGTTCATTACCCCATACTCATAGCATTAAACTATATGTATAGGAAAGCTTTAATTTAAAATGATACATATATACATAAATATTACTTATTCCTATTCCTATGAAACTGTTGTTTTCTTGTTTTTCAATGTGATGGTATGTAATACAATTCTTACGTATGTTCTTTTTTGTCATGGTAGGAGGGCATGAAACCACTTAAAATCTTTCCTCAGAGTTGTGCTATTTTTATGCTCATAGATTTTATGTTTTCGCAGTGTATGGTATGTGTAAAAGAGTTTTTTGGATAATATTTTCTAGGAATGTTTGATCTGAATTTAGGAGAACATCCTATGATCAATTATTTAAAATAAAAAATATATAGAAACATCAGACTCAACACTTTATATAAATAATTCTATTAAATTACAATAATATCAAATGAACATAACCACAATAATGTGTGTACTCTATTCTCTTATTAGTTTGGAGTATATACAGTATGCAGTAATGATATTATCTTAGTGGTTTGGAGACTATATAATACATAATAGTGATGTGTGCCACTCCGAAAGGACATATTATAGGACTTAGTACCCTCAACTAGAGAAGAGTTTAAGAAGAGGTGGGAGGCGTGTTGCCCTGATTAAAATATTATATTGTGGACATAGTATGGATGGTATATAAATTATAGATGTGGTATTAGGTTGTGGATTTTATTATGGATGTAATATGAATGGTATAAGTATTAATTATGTAAATATGAATGGCATATATATTATAGACATAATATGATCGGTGATTTCTTGATTATAAACATAATATGAGTTGTTGCTTCCTCGGCATCAATGGTGGCTTCCCCAATTATAGATGTGATATGAGTGGTTGCTTTATTGAATAAGGACTAATAAATACAAGAAGTGGTATTGTTTGACTATAGAATATATACATAAAATGAATGGTACTCCCTCAAGTAGATGTATTTCATGTAGATAAGATACCATGACTAAGATGGAATACATGGACTGAACAAATTAGATGGAATGAATTGATATGAATAGATTGCATAAATTGATTATGTACATGTTTTGTTTAATATAAATAAGAGATTATATGGATTGGTTATATATAATATGTAAGAATGATATATAACTAATATATGAATTGAATGCATAATGTATAGAAAATTAGATTAGATGTTTTGATAATATAGATTATATAGATGGATTGAATAGATAGATTAATTATATAGATTGGATGAATTGGTTTTGAATGATATGATTATTATAGATTGATTATGTACATGATATAACTAGTAGACCCTTGATCTCTCTAGTAAATCAGGAGGCTAGTGCCCAACCCTTAATAGAGAGGGAGACAATGGAATTTTGATCGAACCACATATATAGGTAGGGAGTCTATGAACGGGTTGGTTGAGAAAAACTTAACTATATATTATGGTTGGGTTGGGTTGGCTATATAATGGGGTTGGGTTTGGATGGTGGCTATATAGTGGGTTAGATTGGGTTGGTAGTAACCCAATGCAACCTCCCTATAACCCAACCTCCATGCAACCCAAAATTAACCTTCTTCCAACCCAACCTCCCTAAAAATCAACTTCCCTACAACTTGTAATTAACTTTCTTCCAACACAACCTCAACGGAACCCAACCTTTATATAATGGGGTTGGGTTTGTCCCTTATCTAATAGAGGGGATGAGTGATCCAAGTCTAAATCAAACTTGACTATCAGGATGGTTCAAACCCACTCACCCTATAATATGGGTGGGTGTTGCCAACCCCCCATATATGGGTGACCCTAACATGAGTTCTCAACTGAAACACCCTAGACTTGGGTTGGGTTTATGCCAACCCTATTTACATATAATATTGTGGTTTTCTCCCCTCCAATCCATCCTACTTATATATGGATTTTAGTTGGGTTGGCACAAACCTTCTTTCCACATAATCTATTGGTTTTCCCCCACCAATATGAACTAACTATCTAGGGTGTTGGACTAAGTATGTCAGTTTCCTCCCTCTTTTTTAACCCTTTTGTGAAAGGTTTGAATGGAGGGTGTTAGGTTGTGGAGCTAAAAGCTTCACTGATGCAAACAGAGGAGGAGGTTTTAGGAAGGTTTCTGAGTGTTACCGACACTGGTGTCGGTCAGGCCAACCAACGTCGGTAGGGTACAAACAGGAAGGCAACTGATATTGGTCAGAAGTTAGCCGGTGTCAGCACCCCCCAGGCAGACAGGGACCAACGTCGGTCACCTGTGTGGTTTGAGCTATGAATGTTACAGGTAGTTAGTAAACAAACCAAGTGTTTGCATGTCAAGAGCCAAATTTAGACTACAAGCTACAGATCTAATTATTGTAATTGGATGTCTAATTATTGTTTGCATGAGATCTATTTAAGAGACTCATTGGTTGTATTGTAAAGTTGTGCTAGAGAGTAAGAGAGCAATATATATAAGCTCCTTTAGAGAGAAGAGAGCATGGTGTGTTCCTCCTAGTGCCATATTACCAAGTGTGGGTGCTGGATTGGAGAATCAGCAGGGTTCTTCATGTATGTATGATCTTGGTCATCAAGTGAGCATGGCTACTTTAGGAGATCTACATGGGTAGGTAAGATCATTGATTTCTAGGTGTGCAAGATTAGATAGCATAACAACACAACAGTGAGCAAAATTAGGTGGGATCTACTTGGAGTACAGTGTGTACTCAGAAAGAGAGCAAAGAGAAAGGCAAGGAAGATCCTTCCATAAGTAAGATCAGATTGACGTGCAGGTTGTTGTAAGTTTAGGGGAGATCTGCTTGAAGTACGTTTGTGTAATTGTGGAGTGCGTGGAACACTTTTGGAGTGCGTGGAGCATAGGGTTACTGGTAGTAGTGGATATTGGCTGGTTGGAGGCGAACACCAACTCTGTGTTTGAGTTGTGTGTTGGGACCTAAGAGAGAGAGATTTGAGGGAAGATCTACTATTTATGCCCTAGAGGTGTGGGAGCCCTAGAGGTGTGTAAGGAAGAAGAACTGTGGCAGCCTTCTTTGTTGTATTTCCTTCTGGAAGAGTTTTAGTACAAGTTGTGTATTGTCTCTCATATCATGTGTTATTTTTGAATTCTAGTTACTTGTTGATTCTGGTTAATTCCGCATATTAAGTTGCTTGGTAATAAATTGTGTGCTTTCATTATATTTTTCACCAACAGAGGGTTAAGGAGGTAGAATAATATTTACATAAGGATGAATAAAACTAATCTAGAGTAAGTAAGTTAATTAAAAACTTAGATAAATGAATATTCTAAATTAATGTGTTGAGTTATGATAAATATAAAAAATGCATTAAAAAAATTGTTTGACTAAATAAACATGAATAAGAGATAATAATTAACTCATCTTAAAATGAACAAATATATCTGAGAACTAAATAGGTGGAAATAAGTAGGGTCAAGATTAGGATTGAATTGTTATATTATATTAATATTATTTCTTTAGGCCTGGATACTTGCATCACCCTACTGAAACTTGTGTTGATGCTTCTATCTTGATCTAGATGAAAATTTCATGTGTGAAATATTCACTATATTGAAAATTAACCACCTAGAGTTTTATAGGTTTTCTTTCACCTTTCTCTTGATATCTTTTATTCACGTGTGCACATTATTGATAAGTATGTATGGTTTAAACCCTAGTTCTTCCCTTAGGTCTTTGTACCTTACCAAAAATGGTTTAGTGGGCTCATAATTTATACTGAACATTAAGGACCCCTTTATTAATGAGCATTAATTATATATATAATACTCCATGGAGGGCCTTATACTTATGTAGTTCTCCCCTAGGTGTCAGTTTGTGTGTGCAAAAGGGTGAAGTATACTATATTTAAAGGCATACAATGATCTAACTTGTAACTTGAAAAAAAATACTAATGGGTTAATCTTTATGTTCTTCAAACCTATGATATGATTATAACTGATATGAAAATAGGGAATAATAGGGTAGTATAATTTAGTTGTGTGATTGATTGGTTGAGTTTGAATAGGTATTTACTTGGTATTTTTCTAGATGAATAATAAGTAGACTTAAATATTTATTTATACCACATCTTTTGAAAATAACTCATGATAGGGTTAAATAAGACAAAGGGTTTGACCCATAGGATTAAAAATATATTCAAATTAGATGAATTTTTAGGACTTAACATTTATTAAAAATTTTGACACTTGTATCGATGCAAGCGTCCCTATGTGGATCACAAGTGTCTGATAGGATTAGGAAGTTGTTGAGGATATAAAATTGATAGTGAAGGATATATATAAGATTTCAATATATTTATTATAATGTATGAGATCTGAGTCATTATAAATTATTGGGTTGGACCATAAGATAAGTAGTTAAGCACAATGAGATGGTGAATACAAGCCTTTCAATAGCAAGAAGGTCTAGAACTACAATGTAGAGCCTCTATAGGTATTTATCAAGTATAAAAGCCTAGGATGTTATATAGATTATATTTTATTATCCACATTTGCCTCCCCTTTAATATATTAATACACAAAGATGAAATTACTAGGTTAAATAAAATAGAGCATACCTAGACGTGTATGAGACACCTTATCTATGATTGAGATGACTTTGAATGTTTTGTTGGCGTACCAATTATAACCAAGAGAATGTTACAATATAAACCATTGTATATCATCTTAAATTTGACATAATTTAAATGATTAAAAATAAAGAGATAAAATAAGGAATACACCTTGTGTTGATGTAACCATGTTACCTCTTAATAATTTGAATCAATAAATATGCTTTTTTATGAAGTATTAGAGATAAGAGTGGTTTAAAACTAAAATTTGGAGATGTTAATAGGGAGATTAGAATCTTATTATTCATCCAATATAGTGAAAGGGTGATTTTTAACATGGCCATTGAAATTATTACATATCAATTGCATAACTCAAGTGATACTACAATAAAGTCCAATTTAAGTGGTATAACAAATCTAACCTACAAAATGTAATTAGTGTTAGGCCATAAAGTGCTTTTAATATCAACCACACTAGTAAAGGTTGTGAATTTATGTAGCCATAAAATTTTCAAAATGATACTTTCTAGAGAAAATGGTGATTCTTGGTAGAGTATCAATGCTTCTTGGTAAATAATTTATAATAAGTTTAAATTGTATTTGAATCTTTTGATGTACTTGCATGGCATACGAACATTTAATGTGTCTCATATAAATTAACTAGAATAATTTATCCTTTACTTTATAAATATGTATAATATCTATCACAAATTTGAGAAACTCTATCCCAAATCTGTAAAAATTAGTGCAACATATAGGACTCTAACCTAGGTGTATATATAAATAATTTGAATTGTAATAAAATTCTATAAATTATTATATTTGATATAAGTGTGGATTTTATATCTCTATGACATGCCCCCACTAATATGCCCCCCATTTTGAGGTGGGAGAAATCGTATCCAGTAGTTAACTTAAATCGAAAGGATAAAATAACTGTATAATCTTTGTATAAATCATGTAAAATATAGGAGTAGCATGTCTAATTATATATATCAATAAAAAATAAAATATGTGATCATAAAAATAACTAAGATGTATGATAAAAATCATGGAAATGTCTAGAAAGTAATAGTACAATCTCAACAAATAATCAAGCACACAAATAATATCATTTAGTGTCAAACAAAATGGGTCTAAAGAGAACATAAATAATGGGTGTATTGAAATACCACATATTTAAAGGAATGACATATTAAAATATACAAATAGAAAGTGACATACATGGTACATAGGCCAACAAGCAAGGAACACATTCAAATATTCCAAAGCAAAATAATAGAAAACAAGAAAAAGACACTCAATTGACTTTGTGAATAAATGAATTATAAGAAACCAATATAAGTATATCATACAAGTCCTTATATGTATTTGTTATCAAAAATCACATGTAACATAGCATATCAATTACATTGTAAAAGATGTAAGCATGTGTAAGTATTAGTATATAACCTCAATATGATAATGTATAAATGACCATAAAGTATATACCATGCATCAATCATGGTCAACGAAGAAGATGCCCCCAATGTGGTATATCACATATGTAAATAAAAGGTATGATGTCTATATGTGAAAGTATCATAGCTCTAGGAATCAGGTAATGCCTATATCACACTTAAGTATACATGACACATATTTCTATGAAAATGATATAATATCTACTAACATAAACTAAAAAACCATAGATGCCAATAATCTAGTAAACATGTGAATATTGAATAATTTTTCATTTTTTATTTTATTAAATAATTAGTTTTTTTGTATTTTTAGAATATTTGGAAATTAAAAATGTCTAACCTTTGATCCCATCTAAGTCATGCCCACATGTATCTCAAAGCTTGGAATATGGTACATCAAACTAGTGATACTATCAAGGAACATCTATAAATGTCGTATATGACACTATAGAATATGTGTTACTATGGATATGTTCCATAGATCTCTATTTTCGTGAAGAGGTAATATAAATAGTAGACATTCATATAACCTATTTTTTATTTATCTTTAGTTTCTTTGGTGAAACTATAATTGAAACATGTTTATTTTCCTTTAGCAAATGGGTGGACGATGTAGGTGTAGATGAGGATTTTGTGGAATCTATTATGTATCTCTAGTGTAATAGTTTCTCATGTATTGGCCACTTGTGAAAGGGGATTTCCTATTGCTTACCTTTTCATAGAGAGTTAAACTTAGTAGGTTGTACAATTATCTTTTTAGGAGTAAACTTCTCTTGTTCAAGTCGATGTTTGTATTGAATTCTAGAAACTTTAACTACCCTATTGGTATAAATGTATTTAATACACCCATAAACTATGGAAGTTATTTCTCAGATATTATGTATCCAAGGTCATCCCAATAACATATCAAAGACTCCTAGGTATGGCATAATTGAAAAGGTAGTAAACACATATGTTGGACCAACTTGTAAATGTGAGTCATTCTCACCAATAATTTGTTGTTATGTCCCATAAAATGCTCTAACCATTTTAGTTGAAGTATATAAATCATCATGTGTATATACCAAATATGTAAGTAATATCATAGTACACACATTCTCACTAGAACCATTATCAATCATCACATTATGTATAGATTGATTATCAATGTATGCTCAAATGAGTAATGAATTAAGAAAAGATTCATCTATAGTTTCATTCTTATCAAATGAAATAAATAGTCTCTAAAACATATAAGGTATTGTCCATGTATGTATCAATTATCCCATCATATGGGTGCTCATAATGTGACAGAGGAGGATATGAGTTATATTCCATTTGCATTTCTGAATATTTCTTAGAGTGATCTTGTAAATGATTCTTAAATATCTTTTTGTTTTGATGGTCACCAAGTTGTGAACCTAAATCCTTTGGAGGATAAACAAAGGTAATATGTTGGTTATTAATAATATATTGGATCTTATGTTTAAAGATATACCACCTATTTTTATAATACTTAGGGCCTTGGTGATAGTCATAATATGCATTAGTATCATATCTTTTTTGTAGAGGTCGATTTATATCAACCTTTATGGGATGAGGGAGAGATATGAGATGACACTCCACAAAATTCTTAAGTATTGAAGCTGAAGACTTAGGTAATTATGTAAATTCTCTTATGTGTGTTAGATAATATGAACCAATTAGATTTCTATGACACTTCATTAACCTTTTTTGTTGTTTCCATTTTAACTTATGTATGTTTTATCTTGTAGCTTGGTTTGATTTGAAACTTAGTACAAGATGTATTCATTGTGCTTGCTACATAATTAAGTTTGTTTAGGGAAATAGTTTTCATTTATTCATCTCAAGAAATATGACATAAGTCATAAAAAGATTTAAACTTATTAAAAATAATAGACTCATGTAATGGGGAACAAAAACTTTTGTTAAATATGTCATGAAACTCTTTATATGCCATTGGATTTGTCATCTTGGCTAACATTGTTTTATATCTCAAAACATATTCAATGATGGGTTCATTAATTCCTTCTTTGATATTTGAAATTTATGCATATGACATATTTTCATTGACGTTAATAGTGAAATGTACTAAAATGATATGCTAAGGGTTTCAATGTTTTTATTCATTGGATTGGTAAGTCATAAAGTCATCTAAAAGCATAGACCTTTAGGATCCTTAGAAATAATTTGGTCAAAATTTTATCATTTGAAACATAATCAAGGCACACTGCATAGAAAGATCAGATATGTTATTTAAGATCACCCATACCATCATAAAATTTGAAATTAGGTGCAACAAAACTATATGATAAAGGGTACGGAGATATCTCAAGTGTTACAAGATTATGTAATACATCTTATAATCACTAACATGATTTGATGTTAAATAATTTTGTCTAGTGTTGGTAACCTTAGATTCTAAAGTTTTTATAATGTGGAGAATATTTTACACTGTAGACCCATTGGGATTTAGATTAAATATTTGAGAAACCATCAAAGTGGATGAAAATACCACACATATTTATGTAGCCATTGAAATAGGTAACTAGGTTGAAGTATTTATTGATCCCATGTACAATGTGTAAATAGTTGATTGACTTTCAAGAAATAATGGTTTGAAAACATATCATGTGACCTCACTAGATTTATTAACTAAGGTTCTACTCAAGGGGAGGGAAATTGGAAGGGATGTGTTATAGGATTATCCAGTAGCCCCAACATTTGTATCAATATAGAGAAATGGTTGTTCGCTAACACCTTTCTATTTTTGATTTTCTAATATAGTATTTAGTATCTTGTGGAGATCTTTAGAAGTCAAAAAAATGCACTCTCAAAATATTTCAATAAGTTTAACTTATTCTTGGTCAACTTGGTCATTTTCATTATGCTCATGTGTTTCATTATCTACATAATCAGATTCATCTTCTATGATATTTAGTTCTTTTCTATGTGGATCATTGTCATTATTGACACTCTCATTGTTATCATTAATTGGCATGGTATCAACTTGAGATATTTTAGGTATTTAACCCTTTCTTTGATTTGGTACAAGGGTACATTAGGGTTAAGAATATATAAATGAATAATTATAGGGGTGATAAATAGATGCATAGTGTTTTTGCCTTCACCAACATGACTTAATTCCTTCTTATGAAATAATGGAACCTATTTCACTCTTGGGTTTGATATTATTTTAGAGATTTATATAAATTTTATAGATGCTCTGTTGTAAATGACTATTGATGTTTATTTCTAATGTCTTTGAATTTTGATCAATTCATTCAATGGTTTCATTTAAGAGCATCAAAATCAAACTTACAAGTTTGCTTAAATATTGATATCTTAGATGTTAAATAGCTTAAACATATAAGTATTATCCATGTCTCAATTCAATGGCCTAAACTGTTAATTCTTTCTTGGGCCCTAAAATGTTTATATTGATATTAATTAGCTAAATAGTTATAACATTGCATTATAAAGGATTAGTCATTATTTAGAATTTAGGTTTGATTATAAATTTCCATACTTTAGGTTCTTTAAATGAAATATTTGGGCTCCTTTATTCATTTTTACCCTTTTGATTTAAGTATATAGACTAATTTTGAAAGGCCTTGTTATAGTGTCTATTTTTGTTATCTACAGGGTTTTGTATGATGATAGTTAGGTCTCTATTTTAAATAACCATTGACCCTTAAAAATTGATTGTTTTCATTGAATATCAATTTATAAATGTTTAAGTTAAAAAATAATCTAAATTTGAGCCTTATCTTTTACTAAATCATCTAAACATGTTTTTTTGTTATGCGCTCTCCTTTCATTGAAGTCTATGAAATCTTGGGCCATTTGATTTATAAAATAAATTGGTCACATCCATCCACTAAATATTTTAACCCCTTAGGTCCCTAAGATTGTGCCACATGGAATGATCTCAGTGATTTGTCCTAGTAGGAAGTAAATGAAACATCTAAAAATCCCTTACGACTTCGAGTCCTAGATGGACGTAATGTGGAAACCATCTAGAAGCCCAAGAATATAGAGGTTAGTGGGACATCAATATGGTCCATATGCGACCAAATCCCTAGTTTAGAGACACATGGTGACCATATGGAAGCCTAGATCGATGGAGGATACTAGAGGTAGTTAGATGTCTATATATCCCCAAAGGCATGGTTGAAGGGTACAGGGTAGAGATTGATAGTAGGGAGGATGAAATCAAAATTCATAACTCAAGGGAGATTTGAGGTTAATAACATGGGAAAGGGGATGAAATTACAAAATATAGCCTAAGGGTGAGGAATATAAAGATCAAGGGTCAAATGGTGGTCATGTCGCCTTAAGTTAGATCCTAGGAAAAGAATAAAAGGATAGAGAAATGACTAGTGAATATGTGGTATGATTGAGAAATGCAGAGTGAATGCCACATGGCCTAGAATCAACACCTATATGAAAAAAAAAATATCACCAACTGGAAGAAATAGGACTCAAGGGGCATATAGATCTTGCCAAGTCATTGGGAAACACAAAAACTAAATTTGACATTACGTCTAACCATCAAAAAGTTGTAAAAATATATAAAAGGACCATATGTCAAATCTAAATGTGTGGATGTGTTGCAGATGGTTTCTTAGCAACTAAAATCTCATAAATAAAAAAACTTCAAAACTATTAAAGTGGTGAATTTATCTACAAGTCCTTAAAATCAAACAAAAGATAGTGTGTTCATCAAATCAATTTCAAATTGAATAATTTTATCTATTTAAGGCATGGATAAATGGCATTCCAAAGACTATTCAAACAACAATTATCCCCATAATTCAATTTGAATGCATTCAGTATGGATTTGTGTGTAATGCCTAAATAATCTTAATTAATTTTGGGGACTTTAGAGCCATTATATATTAACTATAGGTATAATTAGAATGATTTTTATTCTTAGAATATTGGAATCAACTATAAATTAATTGAATTTGAGCATAGAATGGACTTCAAAATGGTTATATTTCCCAACCACCTGAATGTTGATTGATTTATTAGTCCATGGACATAGATATTATAATGAGAAGGGGGTAAACATTTTCATGTAATGAAACACTATCATAACTATACTAGAATCCATTTATTTTTATTAACACTATCTTCTACTCATTGAATGTGGTCCATTATTTCTAGTTTAGATTTCATGCTTGTGTAATAGTAGTGATTTTAATCTTATTTTATAGAGATAAATATGTCAATTTGATTTTCTATTTTCTAATCTAATTCATTGTTTGTTCCTTTCAGTTTCCTTGTGAAAAATCCATACTTTATGTGTGTTTAACCCTTGGATGAAATATATGGAGGCATGTTTTCAATTTAAGCTCAGGCTTAGAAATATAGAAATGAAATGGAATAAGGGTGATAAATAGATATGAGTAAGTGTACAAAGTTGGGGGACAAAAAGTGGCCTACCCGTGGACAAGATTTTTTTTAAAATTGTCAAAATTTGAACTTCTATATATAATTTGAGATATCTACACTCCAAATTTGAAGATGGTGTAAAAACATGAAATGTAGAATTTTGAGTCTAGTTTTCAAAACACTAATTTTTTAAAAATATTGTTAAGTATAAATTAATTAGATATCTAAATTTTGAATAACTCTTATTTTTTATAGAAAACATAGTAGATAGATGGCCATGATGCACAACATTTTTCAAAATAGTTTAATATTATTTAAAACCCTTTGGAGAAAATTTAGATAAAATCTTCAAGCATGTCACCTATATTTTTTTGTATTTTTTCAATGAATAATTTTTTATGAATTCTACAAGTGAGTATATCCTAAAAACTGATAAAAAATGGATAGTCATTTGTGAGATACACCTAACTACCTAAAAAAATGAAAAAATAATTTTTTTAATGTATGTAGAATTAAGCTGACTACGTCAGCATATAATTTGTTTTTCACTTGGATAAATGAAAGAAAAATTACATGAACATGTATAGGCATATATGTTTATAGCATGTATTGGCCTAAAAAAGGTCTAGTTAGAAATAAATACAATTTCAGACTTTAAATTAGTATAAAAATCATATTTTTAGAAAGAGGAGAGAGTTCTCATCACAACGATATCAAGTTTTTGAATTTTCACATTGAAATTATTAGTGTATTTAGAAATCAAAGTTTAAATTTGTTCTTTATTTTCATATATTTAAAAACTCAACTGTACATTGATAGTCCAAGCCTTTGGCTTAGGAATCCAAGCCATTCCCAAGACAAAAGGTGTGGGAATTGAATTAAAATTAAAAAATAATATGATCACATTAATACCCTGATATTTTTATTAACTCTGTTATTAATGCAATCATGATATTTAATAACATGATCATGTTAATAAAACAATCATGCTACATATTATTAACATTTTAAAACCTAAATAGGAGCCATTAGGCGTAGTAGTCTTAATATCAAATATTGGTTTCATATTAAGATTGTTGTTTATGACCAACATTTTTGTCAATAATTGGTAACTTTAAATGATAATTGGAGATGTATTAACCTATGAATAAATTTATTGATCACTTAATCCCAATACGGTGTTCAATTAGGCCAACATATCTCAATTGACATTAAATGTACATATTTCCTTGGATGGATCTTGGTGTGACCTATTTACGTATCAAACTAAACTAAATACTTAGATTTTTATAATATAGTATGCAATTAGAGACCCAATTAACATCATATCAACACAATTCCTTTCTCAAGCCTCATTTAACACTGATTGTGTATTATATTGAAGTAAATATTTAACTATTTTAATATGGTGTGCTATCAAATCCCTAATTGACATTATATTAAAGGAATTCCTTACACAAGGACCAATTACTCTTAATTATAGATTATAATAAAGAAAATACTTGATTGGTTAAATATGATGTGCAATTAGGGGAAAATATTCACAATGGACATTAGATGGACATAATTTGTTGTATGGGGTAAAAAATGCCTCAATTAATATTCTAGGTGGAAGCAGTTACTTATATAGGACTGGGATATCCTTAATTATGTATACTATTGAAAAAATATCAATTGATTTAACATGATGTAATTAAAGCCTCAAATGACATTGATGAATGTAATTCCTTGATTGGGGATTGAGTGGACCTAATTGTATATCATATTGAACCTAAATACTTAATTGGTTCAATATGGTGTCTAATCAAGGCTAATGTAACCCAATTAGAACATTATATGGACAAAATTATTTTCATAGGGCTCAGTTATCCCTAATTATGTATAAGATAAAACCAAATACATGATTATTTGGATATAGTTTTCAATTGGGCACAATGAAGTTGTAATTGACATTAGAAGTACTTATTTACTTAGATGAGCCTTGGCTAGCCATAATTGCATATTTAACTGAACTAAATACTTGGTTGATTCAATATGTTATGCATTTGGGACCAATAGAATCCGTTGTTGATAGTAGAAGGATGAAATTTCATACACAAGGTTTGTTTGGACTAAATTTTATAGATCATATTAAACCAAATATTCTATTAGTTGACAAATTAGATAGATGTAATTACTTGTAGAGGGTTCACTTGGTCATGATTTCATATCAGATTCAATCAAACACTCAATTATTTAAATAAAGTGTGTAGTTAAGGCCCTGATTAAAATTATGTTGACATAATTTCTTGGGCAAGCCTCAATTGGCCCCAATTATGTATCATTTGGAACGAAATAATTGATTGGTTCAATATGGTATGCAATTAGGGCTAGGTAAGACCCAATTTCCATTATATATGAATTTAATCCTTGCACATGGCTCTTTTGGAATGAATTTCATAGAAAATTGAAAAAATACTTATTTTTTAAATATGGTGAGCACTTGGATTCCCAATTGATAACATATGGATAAAATTCCTTACATTGAGGATCGATAGGCCCCTCAGATCAATTTAGCCTTAATTAATATCCTTTATATATAGTAATAAATAGGTTGAAAATGATGAACTTGGTTAAAATTGTATCAGTCATTACCATAATTAAGTTTCTAATATCAATCAGTGTTGATGTGGGGAATAATTGATCCCAAATTCACATTATTTAATCACATATATACATCCAAAGAGCTCAAATTTACCCCAATCACCATCATTATTATACCTTATATACCTTAAAACCTATACCATAAGCCCTAATACTTGAAGTTCCTAATCTCTAAACTCTAAACCATAAATATAAACTCTTTAAACCTTGAAATAATTATTTTACCCCAAATTAACATTATTTAGAGTAAGAATTATGTTCATAAGGCTCAGTTTGGCCAAAATCACATGACTAATTTCCCCATTTGACTAATTCACTCAATAATAATGATGACATACATCGCATAATTGATCCTATTTTTTTCCTAAATGAAAACATGAAGGTAATCAAATCATAAATAGGTGTCACAAACAGATTAAATGTTATTTAATTACCTTATTGAATGGACCCTATTTTTGATATCTTAAACCCTAAGTTACTTTGTACCATTTAACTTTAATCTTGAATCATGTACTATTTACATTAAACCCTAAACCATAATCTCTAAACCCCAAACCCTTTAAATTATAGACCATAAATCTTAAACCAATAAATTTATCTCCAATTAAAATCATGTGAATCAAAAGATCGAACTATTTCGCTCCTCTATTAGGCTTTGATGAAGAGGCCATAATATGTTATAAGTGCAATAATTTCAGACACATACCCTAACATTGTAGAATTTTATTTAAATCAATCAAGAAGGACCAAATTTTTAAGGATCCATTCATCAATAAAAAAGTTTAGACAAGTTCATGGTAGAAGACACAATCTAAAAAGTCTATGTTAGTCTAGAGAGCTTTGCATGCAAGAAAAGAAGGAAAGCCATGTTTCTTTTATAGCAGATATTTGAGGAACATGATAGGAGACAAGATAAAATTGATAAGTTTAAATAATATTAATGGTGGAATAGTGAAATTTGGAGACAATATCACTACCAAAATATCCAAAAAAGGTACATTAAGTTTGGATACCGATACAACTAAGACTCTAAATGCTTTTTTTATATAGAAGGTCTTAAGAATAATCTATTAAGTGTAAGTCAAATGTGTGATCAGGAACACACACTAAAGTTTTATGTAGAAGGTTGTTAAATTAGGAGAAAACATTTATATGTGTTTATTTTAGATGCTCAAAGGATAGGTAATAATTTATATATGTTATTAGATATCAAAGGTCAAAGATGTTATTTGAGTCAGGTTGAGGAAAGTTAGTTATGGCATAGATTAATGGGGCACAAAAACTTTTACAATCATGTCAACATTAGTAAGAATCAAGTATTTAAATATCTTCTAAAAATTACAAATCCCTCCAACACACTTTGTGAACCATGTGAACATGGGAAGCAGGTCAAAAGATGATTCAAGGAAAAATAATACTCGATCACTCAGATGTTAGATATTGTTCACACTAATTTTTGTAGACCTATGAGAACTCAAATCACTCAAGGTGATAAATATTTCATGTTACTTATTTATGATTTTACATGTATGACTTGGGTGATTTTTTGAAAGAAACAATAAGAAGTTTTCAGCCACTTCAAAGCATTCAATTTTTTTGTTGAAAATGAAACTAATTTTAAAATTAAGTGCCTGATATTAGATCCTAGAGGAGAATTCATGTCGGATGATTTTATTGAGTATTGTGAAGACCATGGGATAAAGAAACACTATTCAAAATATAGAACTCCATAGCAAAATGGAGTAGTTGAGTAGAAAAATAGAACAATTCAAGAGATGGTGACAACAATGTTAAATGAATCCAAGAGAATAGATAAATATTGAAGAGAGGTAGTAAAAATAGTAGTGCATATCCAAAATATATCATTATTGAGAGTCAACAATGATAAGATTTCCTATGAAATATCAAAGGACAAACTAACTATAATTGATTATTTCAGAGTTTTCAATAGTAGATGCTTCATAAAGAGAACCAATGAAAAATTGGTTAAGTTCAAATCTAGAATAGATGAAGGTATATTTATTAGATATTCTTCTAAAAGTAAAGATTATAAATGTTATAACAAAATAACCAAGAATATTTTTGAAAGTGCGAGTGTCAAGATAGATGAAAATGTAGCACAATAAGCCAGTGCATAGTTGAAATCATTGAAAAAAAGATTTTGAAGAATCAAATGAGGATGAAAATAAGGAGAAAAATAACACCAAGACCACATCAAAATATGTTCAAAGAAATAATAATGATAGTGACATCATTGAGAACATAAACGAAGGATTATGTACTATAAGGACGATGATAAGTGAATCTAAATAACTTAATTTCTCTTTGTTATAAAAAATTCAGCCTAGAACTTTTTCAGAAGCTAGACTTGATGAGCATTGGATTATGTTAATGGATGAAGAATTAAATCAAATAGAAAAAAAATATACTTGAGAATTACTACCTAGACCAAAAGATCAAAATGTGATAGGAACAAAATGGGTATACAGAAATAAATTAAATGAAGATTGTGAAGTTACTAGGAATAAAGCAAGGTTAGTATGTAAAAGATATGATTAAATTGAGGTTATATATTTTGAATAAAATTTTACATCAATGGCAAGTCTAGATGCTACTAGAATGTTTCTTCCATATGTAGTGTTTAATAATTTTAAAGTGTTTCAGATGATTGCCAAGTTTGAATTCCTAAACAAAAATATAGAAGAGGAGGTCTACATTGAGCAACCTAATGGATTTCTTATCTCGAATTATATTATCCATGTATAGAAATTGAATAAAATACTTTATGGATTGAAACAAGCTCCTAGAGCTTGGTATGTGAGGATTGATAGGCACCTATAGGATCAATGTTTCAAGAGAGGTTTTGCTAACAAGAATATCTATATTAAAATAGAAGGTGAGAATCACTTGATTATTGTGGTATATTTTGATAACATAATATTTGGAGGTAACATTGAAAGAATGACAAAAATTTTTTTGATAATATGCAAAAAGAATTTAATATATTTATGCTTGGAAAATTATCATTTTTGTTAGGGTTGTAAATATTCTAGTCAGATAAAGGAATTTTCATATCTCAAAGTAAATATGCCAAGGAAATATTGAAAAAAATTATTTTTGAGGATTGTGCACCAATTGACACACCAATGTGTACAGGGAATATGATGATTAAGGATGAAGATTCACCTATTGTGGATAAATCTTTATATAGATATATGATTGGTAGTCTTTTATATTTGACAGCATCAAGGGTAGGCATCATGCATGTAGTAGGCATGGCTATGATATATTAGGTAGCCCTAAATGAGAGTCATGTTCAATTGGAGAAAAGAATATTCAGATATGTCAAGGGGATATTAGATTACAGCTTATGGTATCCCATAGGTAGAGATTTCACTTTGGTTTCTTATATAGATTTAGATTGGGCATGTTGTTTGGATGACATAGAAATTACAAATGGAGGAGATTTCTTCTTTGATGATAGCTTAGTATCTTGGATAAGAAAGAATCAAAAGTCACTGTCACTTTCTACAGTTGAAGTAGAATATATTGTAGTAATGTTGTGTTGTACTCAAGTGCTTTGGTTGGAACAAACTTTAGAAGAAATCAAGGTAAAATATGATGAACCTATCTCTATTTTTAGAGAAAACAAAAGTGATATTAATATTTTTATAAATATAGTGATGCATTTAACAAAAAAAACATATTCCTATTAGATATCACTTATTAAGAGTGTAGGTTGTAGATCAGTAGGTTAAGTTGGAATATATCAGTAGTACAGAATAGATTGTAGATATTTTTACAAAGGCACTACCAAAAAACACATTTGAGATTATGTGAGAGAAATTGGAAGTAATTTATTTTACTTCCTTCCATTAAGGATCAACATCATTTGAGAGGGATCTAATTGTTAGCTCTAGAATAGAGCCTTTGACATTGATGTCAAAGTGAGATAAGTACAAGAATAGGTACTAGTACAAGAATAGGTATAGAAATAGGTACATGATATATAGTAAGGGAGAGTTACTATATGTTTTTTTGGTAGCATGTGCAAGTTGAAAATAGGGTTTAGGATGTGGCAATGTTAGTTTGAGGTTGCCATCAATGACAAAGGAGGAGATTGTTGGAAATATTGTCATTGATGTCAAAGGTCAGGAATTTTTGGTGACAAAAGCACCTTAGAGTTTTATGTCTAAAAGTGTTTTTAATATTCATATTTTAGTTAAAGTGTGTTGATATTTATTTAATATTAATGAATATATTTTTGGTTGCATAAATTCAAAAGAGGGCCCATGAAGAAGTCAAAGAGTCATGAGGTAAGGAAAAAATATGGAAAGGATGCATTTTATCATGAAGGGTCACCTTGAGGAATTATTAAAATCACGAAGATAAAGATAAAAGAGGGAAAAGACACATTTTCCCATGAAGGGTCACATTGAAGATTTTGAAAATTCACCAAGATAAAGACAAAAGGGGAAAGGATGCATTTGATCATGAAGGGTCACCATGTGACTTTTCAAATGAAAAGATTCGAAGGTTCATACAAGTTTTGCATCATTTTTCATGTGGATTGTAGAGTCACAAAGGGTGAATGCCAAAGGTCATTGGGAAAGCTATAAAAGGATGCTTGTGAATCCATTTTAAACATGCAAGAGAGTTCATGGTTTGAAATTGTTTTATATAAGAAAAGAGGAGAGAATAGAAAGGGATATGGTGTAGTTCTATAATTTGTTGAGAAAGCAACATTGAGAGATAGTTGTGTTTTATAAACAAAAGGGGTTGGTGCTCCTGCGGGTTGGTATTCATAAATATTTGATGTGTTGGTGCTCAACAAAGGGTTTGTTCTCCTACAAATTGGTGCTCATTCATATACTTGAGATATTTTTTTGTGGTTTTTCCCACTTTGAGCTTCCACGTAAAAATATGGTCTCTCTCTCTCTCTCTCTCTCTTTTGTGTGGTGTATGTTATTTTTTTACTTTTATTGCATATCTTGAATGTATGACCAAGTGGTTAACTAAAAGGAATTTGATTAACTAAGATATTTAAAAGATATATGATATAATAATTCACCCCCCTTAGTATATCTCATGCTTAAAAAAATACCTATAAAATTTCTCTCATAAAATATTTGAAATAGTGATCTTCCTATTGATTTATTCACCAAACTATTATATGTAAACTTAGCTTGTGGTAGAGCCAAGTCCCATTGCTTGGGCTTCTCTTCCACTATGCATCTCAATAAATTTCCTAAGATCCTAACCACAACTTCTGTCTGTCGATCTATTTGTGAGTGATATGCACGACTAAATTATAGCTTAATACCCATCTTATTCCACAAAGTCCTCCAAAAATGACTTAGATATTTTTTGTCTGTATATAAAGAAATAGTTTTTGGAACACCATGCAATCTCAGAATATCCTTAAAAAATAATTTTGCAACTCTAGTGGCATCATTGGTTTCCTTAAATGTAATGAAATGAACTATTTTATAAAATTTTTCTAAAATAACAAAAAGTGAATCATTACTTCATTGTGTGTTTGGTAATCCCAATACAAAATCCATACTAAAATCTATCCATGGTCATCTTGGAACTGTCAATGGCATGTATAGTCTAGTATTTTATGCAAGTCTTTTAACCACCTGACATATCTTGAACCTTGAAACATACCTTGTGATATCTCTCTTCATATTTGGCCAAAAATACTTTTCTTCCACTAAAGTTATTGTCTTCATCTTACCAAAATGTCCAGTCAATGTTCCACTATGTAATTTTATTATTATATTGTCTTGTAAAGATCCAAATAGAATGCATAACTATTTCCCTTTGAAGAGATAATTTTTTGTATAAGATACTCACCATGAATAGTATATGTCCCTCCTATTAATGGATTCTTGCATTTCTCAACTACCTTTCCAAAATATGGATCAATATTATATAATTATTTGATAACTTCAAGTCCAACTAATTCATTCATGCTACTAGTTAATAATTCTACTCTTGTGCTCAATAGATCAGCTAATCGATTCTATTTTCTTGATTTATGTTTCCACACAAAAGTATACCCCTGCAAGAAACAAACCCACTTTTCATGTCTACTATTCAACTTCTTTTTTATATTCATATACCTTAAAGCCTCATGATATTTAAATAGGATAAACTCCTTAGGCACCAAGTAATGCCTCTAATTTATTAATGTTTTTACACTTACATAAAGTTCAACATCATAGATAAAATACTTTTTTCTTACCTCATTCAATTTCTCACTAAAATATGTTGTTGGATTTATTTCTTGACTTAACACATCACCAATTTCCATAAATGAAGAATCAAAATTAACCTCAAACACTTTTTTTCAATTAGGTAATGCTAAAATTGTATTTTTATAATCTTCTTCTTAAAAAATTCAAAGCTTCATGTGGCTGCTCTAGCCCATTTAAATTCCTTCCCTGTCATAAAATCTGTTATTGGTGCCACAATACTACTAAAATTTTTTAATAATTTTTTTGTAAAAAATTGATAAACCATGGAAAATTCTTACCTTTGTAATACTTTTTGTAATAGGCCACTCAAAAACTACCTTTATCTTTTTTTCATCCATTCTCGTACCATCTACTGAAACTATAAATTCCAAAAATACCAAACTATTCTGCATAAACCTACACTTTTTCAAATTTGCATATAAATTTTCCTTTCTTAAAAAATCCAATACCACTCTCAAATGTTGTAAGTGTTTGTATTTAGTATTATTGAATATCAAAATATTATCAAAATAATTAACCATAAACTTACCAATATATTCTCGTAGCACTGTATTCATCACCCTCATAAATGTGTTAGGTGCATTAGATAATTTGGATGTCATCACCATCTACTCATATAAGTCATCCCTAGTCTAGAATGCAGTTTTACACTCATATCCTTCATGAATTCATATATGTTAATAACCACTCCTTATATCAATCTTTGTAAAATATTTTACTCCTGTAAGCACATCCATCATATCATTTAAACGTGATATATGAAACCTATACTTGAATTTAATTTTATTAATTTCTCTACTATATACACACATTCTCCATCCTCCATCTTTATTTGGAGTTAGAGATGTTGGTGTTGCACATAGACTCGTACTGTCCCTTATCAATTTATTTCTTAATAATTTAGTAACTTATTTATTTAATTTTATATGTTTTATTAGACTCATCCTATAATCTGCTTGATTGGGTAGAGTTGATCTTAGAGTCAAATCAATGTGATGTTAAATATCTCTCTTCACTGGCAAACCATCTCATAACTCATCAGGAATAACATCTACATATTATTTCAATAGTCTTGCTGATTATATTGGTATTTGCACTATTTTTATGTCTTCATTATTTGCTACTAATACATAACAACAACTTTCTACCTTCATATCTTGGATAAATTATTTACTAAATAGATTGCTTTCTATCTTCTCTTCCTCTTTAAGAGGTAACAAAACTACCTTTGTACCACCTTTTCAAAAAGTGTAAGTGTTCTTTGATCCATCATAAATTACTTACCTATCATATTGCCATGGTCTCCACAATAACAAATAGCATGTATTCATCATAATAACATCATACCATATTTCATCATTATAAGTTTTTCCTATAGAAAACTTGATTAAGCACCTTTTATCTATTGTAACCTCATTCACTTTATTAAACCATGAAATTTAATAAGAATTGGGATGATTTTCACATTGTAAATTTAGTTTATCTATCATTTCTTTAGAAACGATATTTTCACAACTACCACCATCTATAATTACATTGCATACCTTTCCACCTGAAGTACATCTAGTTCAAATAAAATTGATCACAAACATGCATCACCACCTTCTCTATTCTACACTTATTCCTTCCTTGGAGTGATCATTTTTCTTATCATCATGAGATTATCTCCAACATATTCTACTCTAACTTCAGTTTTTTGCTCTTCTATCTCAACCTCAACTAAATTCACTCTTGGGCGATCTTCTTTCTTCCTTTCTTGATCTTGATAGTGTGAACACCCAAATGCTCAGTGCCCTTCTTATCCACATATTTAAAAAACATAGTATCTATGTTGATTTGGAAAACATCATCTCAAACCACCATAAATTGGTGCTCTCTAAAACCCTCTTCCTCTTTGTTTGTATTGAAACCCTTCCCTATTACCATCTTACCTTTCTACACTATGTGATGATTAACCTCTATTGGTATTACACCCACCTTTGGTGGTGTTAAATTCACCTTATACCTATTTTGAGGGGATCTACCTCTCCTGGACCAAGAGATGTTCTTTTAAAATTGTCTATTTATCTTCTCTTCTACATTCAAAGCTAATTGATAAGCCTTCTCCATAAAAATTATTTTATGCATACTTAATTCATTTTGAATAGAAATTTTCAAATAATTTACATTCCTTGAAACCATGTACTCTTCTATTTCATCATAATCCACTTGTATGGAAAGATTATAAAATTCATATGTATACTCTTATATACTGTGATCCTTTTTTCTCTAATTTTGAAATCTTCTATATAAAGTTTGTACATAATCTACAGAAATAAATTTCTTCCTGAGCGTCTTCTCCATATTTTATCATGAATTAATCTTATATTTACCTTTCCTATAACTCTCTTTCTATAGGTGATCCTACCAAATCATTGTATGACATTTCAATTTTGTACATGGAAACTTTATCTTCTTATATTCTTTCATAGTCTTCCACTCGATTTCTCCATGCTATTCATCCAATCTATTAACTCCTCTAGTTTTAAATAGCCTCCATAATCTGAAATATCAACCTTGATTCCTCCATTTCTTCCTTCTAAATACTGAAGCATCCTTTCTTCCATTGATGATGGGTGTTCTTATTGTTCTTCTTCTTGCTAAATTTCTTCATCATGATCTGTGTCTTCCTCATCACCACCTTATCTTCTCTATTGATTGTTGATAACCTTGATTATTTATTCCACTTATCTCTACAGATATTGTGTAATTTGATTCATCTATTCAATACCTCCTCATCCTCTAACCATGTCTTACTCTTTCAAGATTTAAACGTACTCTGATACCAGATAATGAAACCCAAAAACTATCAAGACAATAAATTATTAATAGATAAAGATTATAAAAATAATAACTAGTATTGACTCATATTGAATGATATGAAATAATTAAAAACCCAAACCACGCTTAAATAAGCCTCAACTTGAAATTAGATTTGACATGAAAAAATAAAAAAAAACTAAAATTTAAAAAAAAATCTATTTTTAGCAATTGTTATTTATATTAAGTTTTGTATGCAAGTGCATGTACTTCTTAAAATATCCAAAAATATTTTAAATGCTAAAATTATTCTATCAGACGAAATTCAACTAAATTTGACATCTGGAACTAAAAATATACAATTTTTAAAAATAGGAAATTCTTAAAAATTTATTAAATGGTAAGTTTGGACCCTCAGATGATCATGTTTGGCCTGTAAAAAATAGGAATAGGGCCACTTAGTATAGCATATATATTTTTGAGATGCTTTTTTTGTCGCATGAAAGATTTTAAACGGATCTATGAGTCAAAAGTTATGGCCTCTAGAAGATTGGCATATTTTTTCTGAATCACTTCCTACCTTAGAGATGACTCAGTCATGAAGTTTAAAAATATGTCATGGACCTGGTCAATGAGTAGTATATTTATATGCATATTTTAAATTATGAATTGATGATGATTGGTTGATGAATTCATGTTTATATTTTTAGTGGTTTAGAAAATCATATTGAATAAATGAGTAAAATATCCATTTATATATATTTATCATTCTAAATGTTTGCTATCAATTATCTTATTTTTATCTGTTCATGATCATATTATAATACAACATTGCAATTTGATATAATGATATTATCATTTGGAAGCATATACATTTTTAATGATATTTTTACATATCTATTTCATCTCAATAAATGTGGATTATCACAATAAATTTTGGATTATACTTTTAGTTCTGGAAAATTAAGAAGTCTGTGGTGAACATTTGGTATATGTGGATAATGTGATACTTGGTTTTAAATAGATAAAGTGGTATATAATTGGTTATTTTATAGCCTTGTCATCTCAATTTTAAAATTGTGAAATCATAATTATTATAGTTTGAGAAAAAAGTGTATTTGTGATCAAATGCATCATTTATTTTATTTTGGAAATCATATGAGTTCTCACTTTGAAAATAGACCTCAATCAAGCATATTTTATTCATAAGGAAGATTATTTAGAATTAATATAATTCATTTTGAAAGATAACTATAATTATTTTATAGATTTGATTAAGGGCTCATTTTCATTTCTTGTGATATAATGGACTTTAAAATTATTGACATATTACAGTTGGTTTGATATAAATATCAAAAGATCTAAAGGTTCTATGTGATAAATCCTAACTTCAAATTTGATTAAGGTTCCTAAGTAAATGTAGCCTAACCTATGTTTTAAAATGATATCAATTCATATGTTCTAAAGATCCTAACCTAGGTATATCTATCCTAAGGTTTTGAAATGATATTAATAATAACTATCGGGACATGGTGGTTTTGACTATTTTCACCTAGGTCATTATTTTAATGATATACATTACAAATCATATAACGTTGCCATTTTTTAAAAGTGATATATGATTTTATGTCAAATCATGAATTTTATTGATGTGGGATGTTTTATTGGTGAATTGGTATCTGAGTTGGTAGTGTATTCAATAAGACATCGAAGCAAATTGAGTTGGCAGGAGTTAATGCCAACACATACTCATGGATGTTTTGAGATCATGATAGTATTTTGGCAATTTTAGAGTTTATGACAAAATTTACATGCCTCAATTCTTGGAAGTTTGTAGGAGGATTAGCCATTGATAATTTTGATAATGTGATGACTAAGTTAGGTAAATTGCTAAGTTTATTACCGGTTGAAAGAAGCCAATAGGAATTGAGCACATATCCAAATCAGTTATGATGGGGGCTGGAAAATATAAATAGTTCTATTTTAATTCTATTCAATCATCTTTAAATGCTTCTCATGGAAAGGAAACACTGTTATTTTAGATTTTGAGCATATTTTTAGATGCAGACAAGGATTTTGAGTGAAAATATTACAAAAAGCATTACCAGGTATACCGTGAATAAGTTTAATAACTTTTTGAAAAGTTTTATGAGTTATTTACATAGTTTTGGAAAGGAACATGGTTTTAGTCTACATGTTATTTATTTTTATGAAGGTGTTGGTTTATATATTTGCATATTGATTTTGGAAAGAAAGCCTATAGTTTCTATTAGTCAAATATATTATTTATTTCATGAAAATTTAACACACATAGACTGTGATAAAGATTTTGGTGGATGATGGAGCTTATATATTTTTTTGAGATATGGATATATATATCAAAAAAAAGACTATGACTATAATATATACCCACTGAAACCAAATCAAAATGCATGATGTCAAAGTCTTAATATTTTATAAAAGATTATGTCCAAATCTAAGGAAACAAACATATATAAGCTCCAAATATATATATAAATATATATATATATATATATATATGTCTATGTGTGTGTGTATGGTTTGAACATTTTTAAGTTTTAGAGACTTTTTATAGGTTTTCGGGTTGAATTTTTTTGTTGTTGTTTTGAAGCACATATGTTGGTTTCTAGTTCAAGCTGGATATCGAAAAATATATTAGTTTTTATTTTTTATCGGGTATACCTTTAATTCTAGGTTTTTATGAGAATATTGTAGTGTTGTTAAAAGATGTTATTTTTATTTTCAAATTTTCTTAAGGAATTAGTTTTTAAAATAGACTTTGCATGCATATGCCATGAAATTTTGATAAGTTTTCAAAAGATTCATAGATACTTTGAGTTCTTGAAAATAACTCTGTATGTTGTTACATGATTATTTTGAAATGTTCAAATGATGGGGTTGGATGTGAATTGAAAGGTTATATATAAATATATTTGAATGTATATAAACATGACTATTTTTACTATTTTGAAAACATAGTTTTTTGGTGATAGTATCATTTTAAAATCTTGGTCTTTAAAAGAAAGAGAGAGATAAAAATATAAATTTTATGTTGGATTTACATCTCAATATCAAAATCTTGGGTTTTGTTTTGAGATTTGATGTTGAAATACTAGTAATTTGAGGAATTCATTTGTTTCTTGATTAATAATTTTGACGAGGAGTTTATTTTGAACAAACGGTTTCTACTTCAAAATATTATGTAATGTTACATTTTGAAAAGTATTAGTCTGGAATGATTTCATAGCATTGTGTTGGGGCTTGATTCAATAATTTAAGTACAATTTATTGTGAAATTTTTTTAGGGTTTCATTTGAAGTTTGGACAGTATATTGTTGATATTTAAAAAAATTATAAGTTATTTTCTAGTTTGAAATATGACATGGAAATATGATGGTTTCTGAGAAGATACTTTTCATGAATAAATTTATGAAATCCTGCCTCAATTCTAGATTGATTTAGTTTGGTTTTCAAATAATTTGATACAATGAAGATAAAAACTACATTAAGATATATCAAAATAATTTGAAATAAAATTATGTTATATTATTTTATTTGAAGACTCAGTCACTTTTAAAAGAGAATAATAAAATATTATCGTTTTTCGATGAAATAAATGGGATACTACAAAGATGTTGGAAACACTTGGTATAATTCAATTAATAATTTTTATTGATATATGATTGTAGTTTTAGGGTACAATTTTGTTTCATTTTAAATGCATATATGTTGATTTTCGTTATCAACTTTGAATATATTTCAAATTATTTCATGATGTCTAGAAGGGATTAGTATGGGTCGAGTATAAGTAAATATAATAAAGGATGGGCTCAAAATTTGGATAATATGAACCAATAGAACCCAAATATAAATCTCCCAAGGTGTGGTTTTAGGGATAGGAGATTTGGCCGTAGATTTCATAATCATGCTAGGACGTTTATTCACTTTGATGTAGTAGACCTAGAGTTTTGGAATGTCCTAAATAATCTGTCTTTCAATCTAGCCAATAATAGGGAAAAATGAAGATTTTATGGACATAGGTTTGGTGTTAGGACCCCTTCGCACAACATTCTTTTTCACCATATTCAAACAAATTTGCATCATTCACCAATCTAATCACCCATTCTTGAAATAATTGAGCATATTGTTGAATCATAACCTATTAATGGCATCACATAGCTTAAGATTGAAATATTTCATGCTAAAAAATTTGTTAACCTTTCCATTCCTTTAGTTTATATTGACCATTCATCTTATGAGAGGGATCCTATTTTAGGATGTACAAAACTAAGTCTAGCATCTTCTCATACTAAGCCTATTATGGGATGAAAGAAACTAGGTTTGGATAAGCCTATTTCAAATGGGAGAGAGCTTACAGTAGAGGTCCATCCCACTACTTCAGATAAACATCAGACAATCATAATGAAACTAATAATCATGTTGAAGTAAGAGTGCTCAAACTGATTAAGCTAGAGATTGATCATCCTTCAAATGATACAAGCACAAATACAGTTCATGTTTCAGTTATGGAAATGTAGGATAATGAATGCATAAATGAATAAGGGAAGTGAGTAATTGAGGTCCTTTCAGACTCTGATGATTATTACACCTTATTAGGATGAATTTTCCTTTTATCAGTTAAACTTTAAGTTGGTGTATTTTACGTACTATAAGATTTTGATACTTTTACCATATTATATTTGTTATTTTAACTTTTAGTTTTTATATTTTAGTAGTGGTATTTGAAAAAGTATAACAGACCTTAATTTTTTATGTGTGTGTGTGTGTGTGTGTGTGTGTGTGTGTGTACGTGCGCGCGCGCGCGCACGCACGCACCTAAGTTAATATTAGAATATGCATTATGGTTTGATATAAATAGAGTTTTATTAATATTTGATTTATATATTTATTAATTGATTTATGTATTCTATTTATTATTAATTGATAGGGGTCTTCACTCATTAAAATAGTACGCAGTATATAATTAAAATTTTGTTATATTAAGACTTTTTAAGTCTTAATCAAATATTACCTTAACAATTAACTATTTGTAATTAATTGACTTTTAAATTTAATTAGTTATGATAAATTAATAACTAAGGTTAGTTATAACTTATTTTTGAAATAACTTTGAATCATAAAACAAGATCAAGAATTCATTTGAAAAGGAGGAATAACACAGGTATTGAAGACTTATACAAATTTTAACTCAATCATTCATCTCTCTCTTTTTTATGTAACTTCTTTGAGATAACATGACTTTTGTAGATTGATTCAATGATACATTTTTTGACAGTCGAGTAATTGATTATAAAAAAAAGTTATATCCAATTTTTATATCATCATCTATAACAAAGTATCTAATATTTGTCAAATTGAATATCTTTTGATGATTACTATTACAGTCTTATATGCAGAATCTAAGTATTTGACCTAAATAATGATGAAAACTTTGTTATTTATGATATTTCATTGATCTCTTTTGATTATAAAAGTTATGTCTCAAGTATTTGTAAATAAATATGTTGGTTTCTCAAATAAAATCTATATTTTTTTTAATATGACTCTCCTTTGAGACTCACAAATTCTACTGTACTTTATATCAACTCTCTTTTAATATAAATTATTTTGTTTTAGATTAATATTTAATTAATCTAGTTTTGTTTATGTTTCTTTAGATTTTTTTAAGTTTACTTGTTTTTTTTTTTTTAAAAGTTATTCTCTTAGATCTTTCCTTTTGTCCACTTTCTTTAAGTTTCTTTCTTTGATTAATTCTTCTTATAGTTTTAATCAATAGTAAAAATATAAATGTGAGAACTAATGTTAGGTTATCCCTAGCATTCCCCCTCCTACCCCCCCCCCCCCCCCCCCTCCCTCTCCCGCTTAGTATGAATATGGGGAAGACATCATCCTATACTACAATTCTCACAAAAACTCACGTGATGGTTTTTCAATAATTTAACCACCAACCTACAAACATCACATAGTTTTACACTTAGTTTACCAACAAACTATAAATAATAAATGGTTTTACACTCATTTAACCAATAACCTAAAAATAAATGATGGTTTTACATGTCGTTAACTAATAACCAAAACACCCTAAAAATTTTTACAGGTTAACCCACAACCTTACATAATGTTAAAACATTCTATTAGTCCCCATAATTATTTTTACCTCAAGGGAAAATATGGGAATGAATAATCACTTATTTTAATACTCAAATAGGCATGGAATTCTATTCTTATTCAAACACACATAGCACAAAAATATGAATATCACACCACACTACATTTGTCACCAAATCTTCTTGGACCCCATCATTGGTGACTAACAAGAGGCTCTAGAACCTCTAGCCTCAATTTCTTCTTCACTCTACTAGGTGAAGCTACTTCACTCATGTGATGAAATCATGAAGCTCAAATGAATTAATTTGAGTAGAAATCTGCCCACCCCGCGCCCCCGTCCCCACCTCCCCCCACACACACACATAATTTGGACATATGAGTTGAGATGTTGTGTACAAGCAGAAGTGCATCCTTATTCATTTGAACATTTTTTTATTATGACTCTGACTATTTTATAAAGGTGTATTTTGTACTTTTAAAAAAATTGACATGCTTTATAAATGACACTAAAAGTAGATAACATAAAAACTAAATATTAACAAATTATTAGACATAATGCTAAATGATTATAACTCATAATACAAAATGACTTACTAATAAAACTAAAACTAATACCTATACATAAAACAAATCCAACTAAATAAACATAGACTTATAAAATAAAATCTAAAACATAACTTTGACATGAAATAATATTTACAAAACTCATTAAATACCCAAACACTTTTCACAAACAACAATGACATGGCAATTTGGGAGGCAGTTTCTAAGAATATAAGATTAAAGGTGAGTTAAACATTTTCATAAGAAAGATAAAATCATGACTTGATGTGCTCAAAGGAGGTTAGATATTTATGGATAAAGGTTCATATACTTTTCAAATGTATGAAAACATTGAATGGCGAGATGAAAAGCCATAATAAAACAAGTGAAATTCATGTGTTAGTTTATGCAAGGAAAATGATAATGTGTTTGGTATTGATAGCTAAATGTGGTTGGCCTGAGTTGGTCAATGAAGTATTTGGAAAAATTCACATGCGCTTATAAATTTGAGCATTATATTGACATTAATTATTCTTGCCATAATATATTTCACAAATTCCTACTTATCCTCTGGATCAAAATAATGAGATGGACAAATCTGATTTTCTTCAATCCGATGCAAGCATTTCAAAAAATTACTAAATAATAGAGTTCATATCATATTCAGATTTGATATGGGCATTGAATGTATGGATAACAAGTATAAAGGTAGAATATTTGAAACATGATTATAGTATAAACTGGCTAAACCCTTTAAGATACTGACATATATGGTGAATGAAAACATTGTAAATCTACTCATTTATTAGTGAATGGAAAAATGATATCAAAATTACATGTTATAGAGATATAAATAATAGAATCAATGTCATATTGAATGACACAATGCCATAAATAAATCTATAACTTCTTTAAATTGCGTTGACTGCTCAACAACTAAGTGAATTTGAATTTGAATGCATACAGGTAGAAAAAACCTAAGTTTTTTGGAGACCAATAGTGATGGCTATATAACACAGATGAATGCATATCAATCACCAAAAATGTAAGGCATAGTTATTAACATCTATGACTGAAGCTTATTTTCCCTATTCTTATTAGTAATTTTAGGTGAAACTCTTATCACTTATAACAATCAATATATATATATATATATATATATATATATATATATATATATATATATATATATATATATATATATATACACTAAATCACTCTTAACTAAAAAATAAATAAACAAATAATAACCAAAGTTTTATTACTTTGTAAATGACTTTACATCCATTGGGTGATTGAAGAGACCTTCCCCTCTATAGATTAAAGGTCATTCTCAAAAATTTACTTTTTTGATACTAGATAATAAATCTAGTATTATATTTCAACAAAATTTAAAATTCAAACATAAAATACTCAAAGAAAATACTCAGACAATAATAATAAAACTTGCACTGTATATCATTTTTCACACCAATATCTGAGTAGTATATAGGCTATTAAATAGCCAAGACTGACTAACCAACTTTCTATAAAATAGGAAGGCAAACTTTCAATATACCCATTAATAGAGATGTGGGTATAATCAAAATATATTGTTTCTATAAACAATATATTTTACTAACAAAGTAACTATACATGATATATTATTAATAGATCAACGTAACTAACTATTGAATTACTATACGGTAATTACTATTTACTAAATAGTAAATTACATAATAGTAAAAACATAAATGTGAGCACTAAAATTAGGTTATCCCTAACAAAACACTGATGGCATGTGTTAATAAAATTCCTTTTAATGAGTTGTTAATTCCTTGAATACCATAGGTGAAGGATGGGTGGTAATTGAGTTTGAATATATTTATTTTATATTATCTCCCCAAAGCTAAATATTAATATTAATTATTTATGAGTGATACAATTCAATACATAAGATTAGAAAAAGGAGGCAAATATGTCATAAAAAATCTGGAAGCAAGAATTTGGCCACAAGTCTCTAAGAAGTCTTATCAAGTATGTCTATGCAACCTTTCCTCCTTTTTATATATTATTAAGATTCTTTGTAATTCACATGGGTGAAAACATGAAATTTAATTTATTTTACTTTCTATAACAATGTCTAGAAGATAGACAACTATTCAAAGTCATTTTTAACTTTCAAGAACTACATAATTTTTTTGCATGATGTTTTATAATTTATTACAAATTTGTTTAAGTGTTAGTGGTATTGATTTAAAAAGGTATTAGTTTCTAAATCTCCAAGAAAGATCAAATATCTATAATATTTATATTAGTTTTTTTTTCTATTCTTTTGTTTGATTTGTTGACAACATCTTTTTATGCCCTATTTTTTTTTAACAATCTCTTATTCAGCTACAAAGTGTCAAATGTGTGGCTCTTGTTAATATTGTAAACCATATGTTAGATATCATATTTTATGGAAAATAGTCCTAAAAAATAATCAACAAAGGAGTAAGAGTAAGCTTTTTTAATTACACTTAGAATCAACAACAACATGGAAAGCTGGTATAACAAGATTTAAAAACCCTAAGGATCATAGAGTATCTAGATGAACACATAATTCTAGGAATAGATTTCATAGAAATATATTTAAATTCATCCCTCTACCATTATGTTTTAAAGGTTAGTGATGATAGAATAAACCCATAAAAAAAAATGAAATAAAGTAAATGGATTGACACAACAAAATCAAATACATAATAGATAAATTTCATTAATAATCTTTCAAATTTAATACAAATTATTTATCCTCTATGTGATTTGAGGTACACAACACTCATTCATCTATTTTTTACATACAAAATAATAGAGATTTGTTGCTTATCTTTTTCTTTGTATAAGAATAGAGTATGTTAACAATAACAGATATATCAAAAAAAATTGGTTGCCTTTCATTGGAAGTATGTCAAAGTAACACAAAAATGATAAAAGATATTAAATGCAGTCCATAAATACAACTATGAATAGGAGACATATGAGGATATTTGCAAACTTTAAAATATTAAGACTTATTAGGTGATAGATATGGGTCGATGGCACAGCTGAAAAGTAATAAATGTGGTAGGGGAGATTAATTTTCCTTTGCTGACCTATAAGTCCATGTCTACCAAAACTCCCCCTTAATCTTCATTGCCATGTAAATTAATGATGCCTATACTTTCTAAAAGATGATAAAACATGTTATTCAAAAATTTATTTGTAAATATGTCTACAAGTTATTCTTTTGACCTACAAAACTCAAGATGTATATTACCATCGTTCACCAATTCATGAATGAAGTGATATCTAGTATCAATATGCTTGTTACGCTTAAGAAACACATGATTTTTAGATAAGACAATGGGTGAATTACTATCACAATATATATTTATAAATTCTTCTTGAGTACACATCAAATGTAAAAATATTCTTCTCATCCAAACTGCCTAGCAAGTTATTGATGAGGGTGAAACGTATTCCACTTCAGGTAATAATAGTGTAACAATTGGTTACTTCTTCAATGCTAAAGGTGTAGCAACCAATCCAAAATGAAAAACATGTCTTGAAGTGTTTTTTCTATCATCCATGCTACCTCTCCACTCACTATCTATATAACTAATCATCTTAAACTCATTTGATGTTGTATATATGATTCTTAAACTCTTTATTCCAATTATATATCAGTATTCTTTTCTTGGATTTCCAATGAGATTATTTTGGATTATCCATGAATCTTGAGATAAGAAAAACCCCATACATAATGTCTAGTCTTGTGGTGGTTAAATAAATGAGACTACCAACTAAGATATTAAATAAAGTTAGATAAACACTTAAACTTTTATTCTCCTTGCTATGTTTTAAACCCATTGCAACTAGTGTAGGATCTGAAATAACATTCAACATCTTGAACCTTTTTAAAAAATCATTAGCATGCTTTGATTGACATATGAAAATTCCTTGATTATATTGACTTACTTCTATGCCAATAAAATATATCATAAGCCCCAAATCTGTCATCTTAAATTTAGTTTTCATGGCTACCTTAAATGATTCAATTGACAAGTTTTTAGTAAAAATTAAGTCATCCACATATAGACATACTATCAATATTTCTCCTTATTAATTAACTTTGATTTAAAAATTTAGTTCATTACCACATTTCCTTAATCCATTATTCACAAAATATGAATTTATTCTACTATACCAAGCTCTATGAGCTTGCTTCAATCTATATAAGGCCTTTTTCAACTTGTAGACCTTATGCTATTCTCCTTAAACTTCATAATTAGGTGGATATTTTATATAAACTTCCTCTTCCAAAATTCCATTAAAAAATATTGATTTGACATCCATTTTATAAACATTCCACTAGTTTTGGGTTGCAATAGATAACACCTTTCTAACAGTGTCAAGTATTGCTACAGATGCAAATGTTTAATTGTAATATATGTCTACATGTTGTGTGAAGCCCTTAGCTACTAGTCTTGCTTTGAGTTTCTTAACTTTTCTATCTGTATTAAACTAATTTTTATTAAATTATTTGACTCAAATAACATCCTTTCATTTAGGAAGTTCTAAAAGATCTCAAGTTTGATTCTTTTGAATTGATTAATTTTTTTCATCCATAACTGCAATCTAATTATCATCTTTAATTACATCCTCAAAGTAAATTGGATTAACTTGTGTTAGGAATGCAAAATCAGAACATAAATACATATTTTTAGCTTCTTGTGACTCATCATAAATCTCCTTTAGACTCTGGGTCTTCTTTGAAATGTTTATTGACCATGATTTCAATGATGCAAGTGTTGGATTGGATGATTCACTATTATTATTACTAGCTAGAGTAGATGTATTCGGAGTGTCAGCTGGCTTAAAAGATGCTTTGGGAACATTACTTGTGCATCATCTTCTACCATCTCATTTTAATGTGGTATGATTGTTTTAATTGTATTTAACTTATCAATGCTTACATTCCATGCTTCTTCTTCAACAAATTATACATCATAACTAATTATTATCTTATTTATAACTATATTGTCTAACTTATATGCTTTGATTTATTCACTATATCCCATAAAAATTCACTTTTCACCTCTATAATTTAACTTCTTTCTCAGTTCTTAAGGTATCACAGAGTATTCAACACATCCAAAGACTCTCAAATCAGAAACACTATGTTTCTTCTTGCTACAAAATTCTTGTGGTATCTTATTTATCACTATTTTTATTGGACACTTATTTAAAATGTATATTTCACATTCAACTGCTTCAGCCCAATATTCATTTGGTAGATGCTTAGATTTTATCATGCTTCACGTTATTTCCATAATTGTCCCATTCTTTCATTTTGCTACTCAATTTTGTTTACATGTATATCTTAATGTGAATTATTTTCTTATTCCATTTGTCTTGCAAAAATTCAAAAAATAATTTGATATGGATTTAACAACTCGATCAATTCTCAATATTTTGATATAGTATCACTTTCTTTTTCCACTTTTATCTTTAATTCCTTACAAATATCAAACACATTTGATTTGTCTTTCAAGAAATAGACCCAAGTTTTATTGTTAAAATCATTAGTAAGTGTTAAAAATATAGATTTCTACTTATGAATGGTCTTTACATCAGTCCATAAAAGTCTAAATAAACTATTTCAAGTGGATGCCTTGCCCATAAGACTTTTCAACTAGAATTTTTTGTCTATGTGGATTTGCTAGTATGAAACTCTCACATGTTATTTTAAGTGTTTTTATTGGTGGCAATCCATATAGGATTCTCTTCCTAAACAACAACTACAAACCTATAAAGTTTAGATGTCCAAATTTTAAGTGCCATAACCAAGATTGATCATTGCATGAAATTATAAATGTTTATTTAGAAATTGTTTGCAATCTTTGAGGTTATAAACATATTTCACTTTGGATCTTAAGAAGAAACATTGTATTCCTTTTCATTTAAACTTTTACAATTAGCCTATTGCTTGGTTTCTTAACCAAAATCACACATTCACCATTATCAAAGTATATCCAATACCTTTTCATGAATTGACCAATTCTTATAAGATTATGTTGTGATCTTGAAACATAATATACATCAGGGATATGCTTCTTTTCACCTTGTTTTGTTCTTTTGTTAATTGATCCTTTCCCCATGACTAATAATTTGTGATCATTTTCCAACTTTACTTCTAATTTTACTGAATCATCTATTCTTACAAACAAATCTTTACTTCCACTCATTTGATTGGTATACCCACTATCCAAAAACCATACTTCTTTTGAGCTCTCTTGTGCAACATTACATGTTATCACATTGTGTTTTGGTCACTAGTATTGGACTAGTTTTCATTTCTAAAATTTGTCTTTTGTTTATTGATATTATATTGAATTTTTCTACACTTAGATGCAAAATTTCCAAATCTTTTAATTTAATGACATTGGATGTTTGATGGATCATATCTTTCTCCTTGATGATGTCTATGAAAATGATTGTTGCCTCTTCCTCTTGATGGTGTTAAATACATATGTGGGCTTGATGTTGGTTGAATTTCAAATTGATTAGACTATCTACCTACTCTTGGTGAAAAAATGACCTCTGCCTCTGATTTAATTTGATTTCCCTCTTGTTCGATTGATTGAAAGCTGAGTTTTGAATGGATTTTCCAATGAACATTACCCTAAATGGTTTATCCTTTGCTCATGTGAGAACAATGACCCCTTAATTCATCAACTGATAATTGAGTTAAATATTTATATTCTTCAATCGCCACTACAAATGAATCAAACTTTGTATTCAAGCTTCTAAGTAATGTTTCTACATCCTTCTAGTATTTCATACTCTCACCATGAGTTCTTATTTGATTTACAATGCCCAATACATGTGCAAAGAATGAGTCTATATTTTTTTATTCTTTCATATGAATATTTTCAAAATCCCTCTTAAGTATTTACAATTTGGTAGTTTTAACTTTACTTTTACCTTGGTATGTTATTTACAGGGTTTTCCATGCTTACTTTGATTTTGTAGCAGCTACAAACCTCGATAATATTGATTTTTCCATGGTTTATTAAATAAAAAACAATGTTTTGGCATCTTTTGTCTTATTCTCCTTGAGTAGGTCCTTCTCTATTTGTGGTAATCCCTCATATGCCTGTTGGTTTGCTAGTTCAAGATTTTCAACTAAGTCCCACATATCGTGTGAATAGAATGGGGTTCTCATTTTTATACTACAAAAATCATAATTTTCCCATTAAAAAATTTGGTATTTGGGATTGAGAAATGCTACCAATTACTCTTGTCATGGCTTCTCTAAAAACTAATCCCCTTCTATTTAGTTTATATTGTTAGAGTTTCTCCTTCTCCCTTTTAATGCTCTATTTTAGCTAATGGTGTTCCCTTAATCTCTGCTCCTATGCCCAAACTTTAACTCCAGATCTTTCCTTGGTCTACTACCTGCAAGCTCTGATACCAACTTGATGGAATAAACCCATAGAAAAATAGATTAAAAAAAGCAAACGGATTGACACAGCAAAAAAAATACAAAATAGATAAATTTCATTTATAATCTTTTAAAACCAATACAAATTCTTTATCCTCTATGTGAGTAGATGTGCACCACACTCATTCATCTATTTTATGCATACAAAATAACATAGATTCATTGCTTATCTTTTTCTTCTTATAAAAATAGAGTATGTTAAAAATGAAAGATATATATAAAAAAAAATTGGTTGCCTTTCACTGGAAGTCTCTAGAAGTAGCACAAAAGAGAGAGAGAAAGAAGATATTAATTGATGTCCATAAATATAGCTACAAACATGAGATATATGATGATATTTGCAAGCTTTAAAACATTAAGACTTGTTAGGTGATAAATATGAGTCAGTGGCATAGCTAAAAAGTGACAAATATGGTGGGGGAGATTAATTATTCTTTGTTGACCTGTAGGTCCATGTATGCCAACAAATTACATTTAGGCACCTTTTTCTATACGTTCTTTTCGATATAATAAAATTCTTGTAGGCCCATAAAATTTAAGCACAAAATTCCACTCAAGATTATTTTGATGTCATTGACAATATTTATCGATTGGTTCCACAAGAAGAAATTTAATTTAAAAAAAAAAAAAAAAAAAACTTAATTCATTAAATTTATTTTATCTCTTGACAGACAATAGTTGGGATTAAAATAATATTATCTTTTAAGAGATAAAAAGTAGTATTTTATGTCATCTTTAGAGAGAAAAAAAAGTAGTATTCTATATTGTCTCTGGTGAGACAATAACTAGAGACATCCATTTTGAAACAATATATAATTTTTTTAGTCTCAATTTTAGATAATTTACTTAAGTATTTTCTGTAATATTATCTCAAAACACCCCAATTTATTATAGTGTGCAAACCATATCTTATCTGATTCTATTTCTTATTGTTTGTATTAGTTTTCTTGATCAACTTTAATGTTAGATTCCTTTCAATTTGCAATAGTTACAATTCATTTGTATGAATATTATTATATATTTTATGCAAATATATAAATTATTAATAAGTTATTCAAATCAAATGTTCTTGGAAAAAATTAATATTCATGTTAATCAAGAAAGTGTTGATACTAATTACAAGTCAAAATGCATAAAATTGTCACTAAAATTTTATAAATAAAATTTATAAAAAATTAAATGTGATGTAATGATTTTGATCTCAGAGCTTCTAATCTTCTAGTTGTTTCTTTTAGTTAATCTAAAAACTAAAAATCATTAAAAATATATTGTAATTCAACAAATAAAAATGATGATTTATTATATTATCCACTAAATTACAAATCCCTTCAAATATTTTAGTCATTAAAAAAATTATATAAGTGAATAATACCGATCTCAATTATTCTCCCTGTATATAGACAAATGCAAAGAAGACCACTATTTTACTCTCTAAGATCTAATACATAACATCATCTCAATTTGATTTATCATCATTCTGTACGTGCTCGTCCACAAGGCCTCTATTTTCCCTTCCAGCATCAAAACAACTTCTGTCATGCTTGGTCTCACATTCTCATCGTTTTGAATGCACAAAATGCTTACCACAACTGCTCTTCTCACCTCTTCAACGTTTGCATGATTTCCAATCCTTTCGTCCAGAAGGCCCATCATGTTTCCCTTTTCAATTTGAGTTGCAGCCCACGTAGGAAAGTAGTATCTAGATTCTTTCACGCTCAGGTCCAGATTTCTTCGCCCTGATATTATTTCCAGCAAAGTCATGCCGAAACTGTATACGACTACTTTTGGAGTGATTGGAATGCCGGAGATTCACTCTGGATTCAAATAACCTCTCGTTCCTCTTATAGTCGTCACAACCTTACTGAAATTTCTACCTACAAGCTTTGCCAGCCCAAAATCAGCCAATTTTGGAGAGAAATCGGCATCCAGAAGAATGTTATCTGGTTTGATATCACAGTGTATGATGCGATCTCTGCATTCTTCATGGAGATAAACAAAATCTCTTGCAGTGCCTAAAGCTATATCAAATCTGGTCTTCCAGTGTGACACCATCCTTACTCCAGGGTTGCTGGATAGGAAGGAATTCAGGGAACCGTTGGACAAGTACTCATAAACAACTAATCTTTAAGGTCCCTTTGTGGAAAATCCCCTGAGCCAAACTAAATTCACATGTTGTATACTTCCAATGGTGCTTATTTCTGCACGGAATTGTTTCTCTCCTTCTATAGAGCTGTCTAATTTTTTGACGGCCACCAGTGTACTGTTTGAGAGAGATCCTTTGAATACTGAGCCGAATGCTCCGCTCCCCAGTTTGTGGGTGAAATTGTTTGTGGCAGTTTTCAGCTCTTTGTAACCGAATGTTCTGAGGGACGCAACCATGTCATCCTCTTTGTGTTTTTGAATCAATCTTCTCTGCTTACGCTGAATGAACAATGCAAACAGGAAAGCAAAAACAACACTACCCATGGTAAGCGAAATGGAAAGGGCAAGGACTCTACCTCTTCTTCTTCCGTTGGATGACGACAGTAACAAATCGGAAGCAGCCAATCGAATGAAGAAGAGCTGACCGTCAGAAGTTTCACCCATGTTTAACAAACCGCCAAACCACAATCTACAAATTAGAGGATCAGATTTAGTGACAGCAAAAGCAGAGCAGCAGCAATTGTTGACACAAGCAGTTCTGCATCCTTGTAGAGTTGAGTCTTGGCTATTTTCCACAGCTTTTTCAGCCGACAAGGACTTGTTTTTGACTTGCAGGAAACCATCGGTGGTGCCATTTGCAACAGGGCAGTTTAATGGGCTACGCCGAACACAACCGCTTAACGACCACTCGTCTGAATTCGACGCACTAGCGTTTTGTGGGCGGAAGCCTTGCAGACAGCTGCAAGTTTGACAGGAGTTGTTAGTGTTGCACTCTCCATAAGCCCCGCACACACCATAGACTGTGAACTCATATCCGGGTGCGGACCAAATTATGTTCCATCTGCTATTATTGACGAAGAAGTACGTTAACAGGTCACCATTCTTGGTCAAAACTTGCCGCGCCAACATCCTATGATTTTTTGGTACTACCGACCATACTGTATACATTGTTGAATTAGAAACCTGGACATATTCCTACACAAGTATAGCTGATAACCCGCCAATTTTGATGAAATCGGTGTTCCCCTGGATATTGGTGTAATAGTTGCCAGTCCACTCTCCACTTCTCCAGTAAGAAACGCCGTTTTTATGGTGCAAGTGCATGTCTGTTTTTCCTGCGGATGGATCTTTTTCATAAAAGAAGGCTCCAGGTGCTGGATCCTTCGAACTTTTCCAAGAAATTAGGTTCATGTCTTGCCACAATTTCATCCCAGGAAACTTTGTATCTCCCGGATGTCTGAAACTCTCCCAAACAACCTCAGAAGTGTTTTGAGCGCCTAAGACAACGAAATTACCGGAGTCCAATATCAAAGCCCTGGAGGCTTTAGATTGCTGGCTCTTATCACTCGACCAAACCACTTGTCCTTCTAAACCAGACACTTTGAGATAACCATCTGTGGACAGATTCAAAATGCCCGGCGTGTTTCTGACGGGAATCTCTCTGTTAGCCACCCAAACGACGGTCTTGTCAGAGATTTGGGTATACCAGATTCCAAGATACCAGTTATTGGTTCCACTGGGACTGAAAAATCCCAATTCAAAGGTTCCATTCTGTGAAATTATAGTCTGATTCCCGGTGAGTGAGGCTCCCAGAGGAAGCACATCTCCACCGGCAATTCCTAACGAATCACAATTGTGCAGTAAAATTAGCATAGTTTGAGCTAAATGAAAATATTGCAGGCAGTGGAATGCTAATAAAGTATTCTTCGCCATTTCCATAATGTTCTGGCTGTTATTCACCGATACACGGAAATAAGTGGAAGAAATCTCTCTTACTAATGGCTTGAGAGGGCGAATAAAAAGATTGCATAGCACCATCTGTTGGACAGGGACGCATTTGACTGTAAATCTCGACTCTTCCGCATTGACGCGTAAATTGCGGAGGACTTTGAATTAAACGTAATTGACTCTGAAATGTTAAAATGGTAGATCCTCCTTACTGATCTCAAATATTTTTTTCTTCTTGATGATAAATTATGATTAAGCTTTAAAAAAAACAATATCTTTAAAAAACATTAAAATTTAATCATAATTTGTATCCATTCAATTAAAGTTATAATGTAAATATTGTGCAATATTTTCAAGAATAATGACAATGTTCTTCTTTGGTTGTAGGGATGACTTACTTTTCGGTATAATTATGTGGTTTCCTAAGATTAATGTCTCTCCCATATAGAATGTTTTGCAATGGTTAGGTTGTAATATTATTTGTTGAAGGCAATGTTCTCTCAAAGATTGATTGTATGAAATGCAATCAAATGGAATAGTATAAGAGGTAAAAAGATCAAACAAAAGCTTGAATTGCTTAAGGATGAAAACAATTGGATTTTTTTTTTATGGTGGATAATATTAGATGGTGATTTTTTTCAGTGACCAATTTTTCTACTGTGATTTGATTGGAAATTGTGTATATTTAAAAAAATTATTTGGTATTTCTATATGGATCGAATAAATCCCCATTGCAAATGGACATCATGGCAATGGGTTTGTGGCCTTTGTGTTTACTAGTTATATGTATGTTTTGTTTACATTTTATTTAAAGTAGTTATGTCTATTCAATATTTGTCTTAGCAATTGTATATGTTGTGTGAAATGAAATATGGATTATATTTGTGGTTTTTTGGTATTATTATAAATGTGAAAATATTAATGGGGCCAAAGAGTGATAGAGAAATTGTGTTCGTCTTTGAATCAATCATGTTATTAAATTATGGAACACCTTCAATTAGACCATAGACGTCATTAATGCGTAAGCTAGTTTATTAAATTCTGGAGGTCTTTGACATAAATTTAATTGACTTAAAAAATTTAAATCATTTTTAATTTAGTGCTTTTATAGTCTATGGAAATCATATCTTAAAGTTTTTAGATATACCATGTGTCTATTTTTAGTGTGATGTTTGGGATCACCAACTATGATTCGTAAAAAAAAAAAGAAATTGTATTAATATGTAGATTATTTTGAAAATTTATTTATTTTAATATGAACTATATTGATAATTAAAGAGCAATGTTGAATCAATAACCATCGTCAAAAAATTATATGAATCAAATTAAACATTGAAATTTATTCTCGAAGATTTAGATGTGTATGGAATGTTGAATCAATAATTAGCGTCAAAAAATTACAAGATAAACAAGGTAAATTATAAATTTGACTTCTTAATATCTAAATGTGTACCTCTTAAAAAGATAAAAAATATAAATAGAATTGGTAATTAACCATAACATCGTCAAAAAAATACGTGACAAGCAAAGTAGACCATCAAATTTATTTCCCAAGATTCAAATATCTGTGCAGTGCTGAATTAATAATTATCATCAATAAATTACACGATTAAAAAGACTAATCATAAATTTTACTTCTTAAAATCTAAATGTTACCTCCAAAGAAAACACACAATATAAATAGAATTAGTAGTTGGTCATAACATCATACATTAATGACAGTTGAATTTTTTAGATATGTCAATTCATTTCTTTGAAAATTATTATTAATTAATATCTACTAAAGGGAGTGCAAGCTAGAGCCAATGTTAATTAAAAAATATGCAAGGCAGGAACTTTTGTATATGCTTTTCTTATTATACTTTAATAAATATATAGATTATTTTGAGTTTTTTTTCTTTTTTTCTATAAATTATATTAATATTTTAAGAGTACTGTTGAATTAATAATTATCGTAAAAAAATATATGAGAAGTAGAGTAGACCATAACATTTATTCCCTAAGATCCTTGCTTATACAATGTCGAATCAATAATTATATTCAAAAAATCACATATTAAACAAGATAAACTGTGAATTTTAATTCTTAAATTCTAAATATGCACCCCCCAAAAAAAAAAAACATTGACTGAAAATTATACATTAATAATAACTAACTTTTTTTAATATATATTTTCATTAAATTATTATTGATTAATACTTATTAAAGAAATGAAAACTAAAACCAAAGTTAAAGCCAATATTCATTAAAAATTTTGGAGGGTGGAAACTTTCGTATACACTTTCCTTCCTAACAGAAAGCTATCAATTTTCACGGAAATGAATTGACACGTTAAAAACCAAACTTGGAAGCATAACCCACTACACTACTTATGAGTTATTTAAATTTTGGGTACAACATTATATGATATTATCCTCAACTATCTTAAGTGTAGATATTGACCTCTTTAGTTTATCTTCAATAAATTTTTGGTCTTATTCTTCACTTGGAATCCTAATATTAACTTCATATCATTACATGTACATCCTCAAACATCGAATTAATTAGTGAGGTCCAAATTTAATATGTCTATATATGGTATGTATTCATATGCAAATATTATTGAAGACTTTTTTTCCAACCCAAAAAATGCAAGATTGTGTATACATTGATGGTCATCCTTATATATTTAAGAATATTCTAGGTTTCATTAATAATAAAAATGGTTGCAAACATTTAGCTTCTTCCAATGTTCAACACATGGTGTGCACTAATGAAAAAGAGAATGAAACTCCTCAAAATTTATGTCATTATTTCATGGTAGAATCAATTTTCAATATAATTATTGGTAAAAAATTTCATATTGATTAACATTCATCTTTACTTATATAAAATTCATTTATAAGAGATTGTTCAATCAAGTTATGCAAAGCCACCTGATAGGAATGCCCTCACAGCGAATGATAAAATGACTAAGAAGGAGGTTAAGAAGAAGAATGCTCAAGCCTTATTTAATATTCAAATAACTCTAGATAAGAGCCTATTTTCATGAATTGTCAAAGCAAAGACTACAAATGATGCTTTGAAGACTCTAAAAGAAGCTTACCAAGGTAGTGATCAAGTCAAAGTTGTCAAGTTACAGACATTGAAGAGAGAATTCAAAAATTTAAAGATGTAAGAAGCTGAAAGTGTTAGTACCTATTATGTCAAAGTAAAAGATGTGGTCAATAAGATGGCTACACTTGGTGAAATTATGAACAATGAGGTTGTCATCAAAAAGGTGTTGAGGACTCTCACAGTAAGGTGGAACCATGTTTCCATAATCATAGAAGAAAGAAATAATTTGTCTACCCTTCAATTTAATCATCTAGTTGGATCTTTGATGTCTCATGAAGAAAGGTTGAGAGATTCATTTTAGGAAAGTGATGAGAAATATTTTTCCTCCAAATTACAAATCACAAAGAATGAAAATGCCAATAGTAGCATCAAAAGTAATAAAATCCAAGGTAGAGGTCAAAATCAGAAATACTCAAGAGGAAATAGAGGCAGAGGTGGTTTTTGAGGAAGAGGTGGTTTTAGAGGAAGAGGTAGAGGCCAAATTAATAAAATAAATATCTAGTGTTATCATTGTAATCATTGCAATATCAAAGCAAAATATATGAAATATTCATAATACAAAAGAAATAAGAATTTCAAAAATAAAAAATACTTCTTCAAATTATTGGAATCACTCTCCTTCTCCTTGAAAATGAACATCAATTGCAATGTATTAATAGAATTGCATGTGCACATGTTTTTCTAATTATTAAATAAAATATTTCAAATTTATCTAAATAATAGTTTGCATGTAATATCAACTAAAACTAACTCTAGACTTTCTAAGGCTTCATTTTTTCTAAAAAAATATTAACTAAAAATTAACTAACTATCTAAATTTAGCTCCACAAAAACTTTTCATGCAAACTAAATTTATACTAATAGTCTAAAAATAGAACTATGTGAACTACACTTCAGCATCACTTTTCAACATACTCCCCCTTAATGCTGAGAGGGCTCATAATTTGATCTCTATGTTTCAAAAATTGATCCTTTGCAACTGCCTTAGTGATGATATCTGCTAACTGTTCTTTAGTGTTGATGTATCTCAATTCTACTAACTTTATCTACATTAAATCTCAGATAAAATGATGTTTTAAATCAAAACATTTTGTCTTTGATGGACTGGATTCTTGGTTAATTTAATAGCACTAATGTTATCACAAAAAATAACTGTGAGTTTAACTTGAATCTCTCTAATGTCTTCAAGAAGTTTTCTAAGCCATAATGCTTGTGTACCTATTGAAGTGACTGCAATATAGTCTACTTATATACAAGAAAGTTTAACTATACTTTGTTTCTTTGAGCTCCAAGTAATCAAACCAAAACCAAAAGAAAAACAATTCCCAGAGGTTGACTTTCGGTCATCCAAACTACCTCCCCAATCAAAATCACTAAAACTAACAAGATTGAACATTTTAGAAGTGTAGTAATGAATACCAAAATCTAGAGTGCCTTTCACATACCTCAAAATTCTCTTGGTTGCCTTCTTATGTATTTATGATGGCTCTACCATGTACCTTGAAATAAGTGAAACTGAATAAGCAATATTAGTTCTTGTATGAGTTAGAAACATTAAGCTTCTAACAACACTTTTGTAGGCTATCTCATCAACTCTTTCAGCACCATCATCTCTACACAACACAACTCCATGAGCAAATGGAGTGGAGACTGGTTTATAATCAACCATATCAAATTTATTTAACATATATTTAGCATAGTTTGTTTGACAAATAAAATTTTTATTCTCCATTTGATAAACCTCCAATCCTAAAAAATATTATATGAGTCCGAAATCTTTCATCTCAAATTCATTCATCATGAAAAATTTAAATTCATCATTCATCATAGAACTACTACCCATATACAAAAATTCATCAACATACAAACATACAATTGGAATATCATTCCTTTCTTGTTTGTAGTAAATGGTAGGTTCACTCTTCCTTCTTTGAAAACCATTATCTTCAAAATATCCATCAATCATAGCATACCATGCTCTTGGTGCTTGTTTTAGGCCCTGTAAATCCTTTTTCAACTTGTAGACATGATTTCCTTTTCCTTGCACTTCAAAACCTTGTGGTTATTCCACATATACTTCTTCTAAGTAGCCATTCAAGAAGGCACTTTTCACATCCATATGATGGATACTCCAATTTTTTTGAGCTGCTAATGAAATAAACATTCTAATGGTCTCTTGTCTTACTACTACTACAAATGTCTCTTCATAATCAATGCCATACTTCTATGTGAAGCCTTTAACAACTAATGTCGCCTTATGCCTTTCAACACTTCCATCATTATTACAATTAGTCTTGTAGACCCATTTGGTGCCAATATTCTTCTTGTCATGTGGAAGCTTTATAAGCTTCCAAGTGTCATTCTTGTGAATAGAATTTATCTCTTCTTTCATTGCTTGCATCCAAACTTTATTAGTATATGCATCTTCAAAACATGATGGTTAAAAATTAACCTTGGTGAGTAAAGAAAAATTCAGTGTCTCACCTCTTGGATTTTCTTCATGCACTTTATTTGAACTCCTTTGATAAATGTCACTCAATCTTCTTACCTTCCTTGTAGAACTAGGACTTGAATCTGGAGTTACAGTTGGAATTGAACAACTAGATGAGGGGTTACTTGGTGGATTTCTAGCACTTGAAATAGAAATATTAGTGGGCTGCCCATGACCAATATCATTTATAATAAGTTCATTTAAAATAGATTTTGACTTCTCCATATGGCCTTTTTTATGACCATAAACTCCACCTTCATCAAAAATCACATCTCTTGACATAATAAACCTATTAGTGAGAGGATTATATAACCTATAAACTTTACTTTCTTCACTATATTTTAAAAAAATACATGACTCACTTTTGGAATCTAAATTTTGCCTCTTTTGATCAGGAACATGAACATAGGCTAAGCAACCAAAAACTTTGAAATAATTAATAGTTGGATTTTTCTCATACTAGGCTTCATACAGAGTCATCCTGTCAAGTGCACTATTGGGACTCTGATTGAGAATATATACTACTGTAGCGACTGCATCTCACCAAAAAGAATTGCTTAATCCCTTTATTTTTAGTATGCTTCATGCCATCTCCACCATTGTAGGATTCTTCCTTTCAGCTACACCATTTTGTTGAGGTGTGTATGGAGTGGTGAGTTATCTTCTGATGCCATGCATATCACAATAACCTTGAAAAGCTTTTGAATAAAATTATCCTCTATGATCAGTCCTTAAGCATTTTATTTTGCACCCTTTGTCATTTTCTACAAAGGATATAAACTTCTTGAATGTCTCAAGAGCTTCACCTTTGGTGTTTAAAAATAAACCCAACACTGTCGTGAGTAATCATCAATAAAAGTAATGAAATATGATGACTTACCCAAACTCTTTATCTGCATAGGACCATAAATGTCTAAATGAACTAACTGGATTGGATAATGAGCCCTCCATGCATTACCTTTTAGAAATTTCTCTCTTGCATGTTTTCCTTTAACAAATCCTTCACAAACTTCCTTGTGCTTTTCAACCTTAGGCAAACCAGAAACTAATGCTTTTGATGATAGAATCTTCAAACTATGAAAATTTAAATGCCCATACCTGAGATGCCACAACCAACTTGTATCCTCATATGCCATATCGATAAGGTTCTTGTTATGTTCACCAAACTTCAATGGGAACATCCTATTCTTTGTCATAGGCACAACTGTTACCACCATATTTCCTTGATTCTTATCATAAATTGTACATTATTGATTCTTAAATACAACTTTATAATTTTTCTCACATAATTGTCTAACACTCAACAAATTATGCTTTAAATTTAGAGTGTAATAAATGTCTTTAACACTCTTCATACCTTCTTTTGTATGGACTTCCATAGCTCCTTTTGTAGCAACTTCTAATGATTTGTCATCACCAAGCTTGATCTTGGATTTAAAACTTTCATCCATTATAAAAAAGAGTTTTCATTCCCTGACATGTGGTTAGAACATCTCCAATCTAAATACCAAATATCTTTAGAAACATATACAGCGTTGTCATAAGATTAACATAAATTATCTAGAGGATTATCATCACCTTCTTGAGCATAATGAATGATTTTATAATTATTACCTTCTTTTAATCTACACTCATAATTAAAGTGGCCATACATGTTACAATGATAACACTGTATATTTCTTTTATTAAATCGGCCTCTACCTCTTCCTCTGAAACCACCTCTTACTCTATTTCCACTTGAGTAATTCTGATTTTGATCGCTACCTTGGCCTTGATTACTTTTGATGCTAATATTGGAATCTTCATTCTTTGTGATTTGTAATTTGGATGAAAAAGCTTTCTCATCACATTCCCCAAATTAATCTCTCAATCTTTCTTCATAAGACATCAAAGATCCAACTAGATGATCAAATTGATGGGTAGACAAATTCTTACTTTCTTCTATCATTATTGCAACATGGTTCTACCTTTGTGTGAGAGTCCTCAATACCTTTTTGATGACAACCTCATTCTTCACAATTTCACCAAGTGTAGCCATCTTATTGACCACATATTTTACTCTAACACAATAGGTACTCACACTTTCAGGTTTTTGCATCTTCAAATTCTTGAATTCTCTCTTCAATGTTTGTAACTTGATAGCTTTGACTTCATCACTACCTTGGTAATCTTCTTTTAGAGTCTTCCACGCATCCTCTATTGTCTTTGCTCTTGCAATTCACGAAAATAGGCTCTTATATAGAGCTATTTGAATATGAAATAAGGCTTGAGCATTCTTCTTCTTAGCCTCCTTTTTAGCTATTTTATCATGTGTTGTGATGGCATTCCAATCAGCTAGCTCTGCATAACTTGATTCAATAATCTCTCAAAAATCTTTCCCTATCAAAAAAGCCATCATTTTGATACACCAATAATCATACTCATTTCCATCAAATTCTGGAATGGGCAAGGAGTTAGAATTTGACATGATAAATTTTTGGCAAAATTCCAACTACTAAATCTTTAACCAAAAAGAAAATCCTAGCTATGATACTAGATGTAAAATTTTAAATAAGTTAAATCACAACCAAATATATGCAATATTCATAATACAGAAGAAATAAGAATTGTAAAAATAAAAAATACTTCTTCAAATTACTGGAATCATTCTCCTCCTTGAAAATAAAGATCAATTACAATTTATTAATAGAATTGCATGTGGACATGATTTTCTAATTATTAAATAAAATATTTTAAATTTATCTAAATAATAATTTGCATGTAATATCAACTAAAACAAACTCTAGCCTTTCTAAAGATTTAGTTTTTCTAAAAAAGTATTAAATTAAAATTAACTAACTATATAAATTTAGCTCCATAAAAACTGTTTATGCAAACTAAATTTACACTAATAGTCTAAAAATAAAACTAAGTGAACTGCACTTTAGCATCACTTTTCAACAATAGAGCTGTCTAATTTTTTGACGGCCACCAGTGTACTATTTGAGAGATCCTTTGAATACTGAGCCGAATGCTCCACACCCCAGCTTGTGGGTGAAATTGTTGGTGGTAGTTTTCATCTCTTTGTAAGTGAATATTTTGAGGGAGGTTGCCATGTCATCCTCTTTGTGTTTTTGAAGCAATCTTCTTTACTTATGCTGAATGAACAATGCAAATAGGAAAGCAAAAGCAACACCACCCATGGTAAGAGAAATGAAAAGGGCAAGGACTCTACCTCTTCTCCTTCCATTGGATGATGACAGTAACAAATCAGAAGTAGCTAATCGAATGAAGAAGAGCTGGTCATCTGAAGTATCGTGCATGTTTAACAAACCACCAAACCACAATCTACAAATTAGAGGATCAGATTTAGTGATAGCAGAAGCAGTGTAGGAGTAATTATTGACACAATCAGTTATGCATCCTTGTAGATTTGAGTCTTGGCTATATTCCACAGTTTTTCAGTCGATAAGGACTTGATTTTGACTTGCAACAAACCATCAGTGGTGCCATTTGCAACAAGGTAGTTTAATGGGATACACAGAACACAATTACTTGATGACCACTCTTCTAAATTTGATGCACTATCATTTTGGGGGTGGAAGCCTTGCAGATAGTTTTAAGTTTGAGTTGCACACTCCATAAGCCCCGCATACACCATAGACTATGCACTCATATCTGGGTGCAAACCAAATTATGTTCCATCTACTATTATTGATGAAGAAGTACGTCAACAGGTCACCATTCTTGGTCAAAACTTGTGGCACCAACATCATATGATTTTTTGGTACTACCGACCATACTACATACATTGTTGAATTAGAAACCTGGACATATTCATATACAAATATAGCTGATAAGCCACCAATTTTGATGAAATCAGTGTTCCCTTGGATGTTGGTGTAATAGTTTCCAATCCACTCTCCACTTGTCCAATAAGAAACACCATTTTTATGGTGCAAGTGCATGTCTATTTTTCTTGGGGATGGATCTTTCTCATAAACGAAGGCTCCAAGTGCTGGAACCTTCAAACTTTTCCAAGAAATTAGGTTCATGTCTTGCCACAATTTCATCCCAGGAAACTTTGTATCTCCCAGATGTTTGAAACTCTCCCAAACAATCTTAGAAGTGTTTTGAGTGCCTAAGACAATGAAATTACCAGAGTCCAATATCAAAGCCCTGGAGGTTTTAGATTGTTGGCTCTTATCACTCGACCAAACCACTTGTCCTTCTAAACTAGACACTTTGACATAACCATCTGTGAATAGATTCAAAATACCTGGCATGTTTCTGATGGGAATCTCTCTGTTAGCCACCCAAATCACAGTCTTGTCATAGATTTGGGCATACTAGATTCTAAGATACAAGTTATTGGTTCCACTGGGAAAGAAAATTCCCATTTCAAAGGTTCCAAATCACAATTGAGGAGTAAAATTAGCATATTAAGAGCTAAATGAAAATATTGTAGGCAGTGAAATGCTAATAAAGTATTCTTGGTCATTTCCATAATGTTTTGGCTGTTATTCATTGATACATGGAAATAAACAAAAGAAATATCTCTTACTAATGGCTTGGGAGGGCGAATAAAAAGGAATAGCATAGCACCATTTGTTGGACAGGGGCCATTGTATTCTCCACTTTCTAAAAAGTTCAATATACAAATATATCCTGTGGATGGCCTCCCTAAGATTCTAAGAAAATTATGGCTCCTTCCTTTTCAAAGCATCTGAGAGCTCTACCCACCTGTGAGAGTAAGCAAAAAAAAAATTGATTTTCATCTCGTTCCATAAGACCCAAATAGTGGTTATGGACTTCTAATTTCTTCCTGGCAACCCATAACTGAGGATTCTCTTTGTTCATAAATGAGATCCATTCATCTACCATAGCATTTCAATTCCTTACTTCACCCCTAATCATCAGGGTGGCTTCTTTATTTTTTCTTGATATCCTTCAATTTGTTTTCTTCTTTCAATTTCATTCAAAACATATAAATAAAATGCATTTAATAAGACATCCACCAAATAAACATTGGGGTTCCATTCTGTATCACTAGGAACAACATATTGGTGAATGTAGAATTTACTTAGCTAGACCTGAAGATTAGGATTAGCATGTCTATATTTTTAAAGAAAGTTTTTGGGTCATAAACCATACAAGGTTGATAATTAAAAATCCTATAGTACCTGAATTTTAACCATTTATCTTCTAGGTATAATATATAGCATATACCATAGCAGGTGGCCTGTACTTCATTATCATTTTAGTAGTTTCATGCATTTTTCCATTCTTCTCTATCAGATATTTGATCCTAGTTTCAGTAATTTTCAATTTTCCTTGTAATTCATCCTATTGTGCTCTGGATTCAACATAACCCTTTAATCTATGCACCAATTCCTTGTGGTAAGTTTCATTATGACCAAAAATTTAATTTAAAAATTTCAAGGGATTATCTGTCTCTACTAGAGTAGTGGCTGATAAGTCCATATCAATAACTTCTTCTGCAATAGGTGCAAGTGTAGTGGGTAATGGAGGAAGAATTACTTGATAGAAAGGTACCAAAGCTAGAGCATACTCTACTATAGAGGATTTTTTTACCATGTTAGATGAGGATGTTGCAAGTTCCTCCATGAATACAGCTACAGGTTCCTCCATTCATATAGCTACAGGTTCCTGCATTGTCTTCCCTTTGTCCTTAGAGTTGTCTAAAAACTCTACTTCTCTTAGAAGTGTTTCAATTCCTCACTTCCCTTTTAGTTCTATCTATTCATATCTAAGTCTATATATCTCCCCCATAGCTTGTTGCAATGTTTGAAACTCTTGATCATGAGAGAATTCTGATTGTTCTATTTCTTTTTCCATAACCTCTTCTTTAATCAACTCTTCTTCTCCTTTTTCTATAATCTCTCTCAATTCTTCCTCTGTGTATCTAATTTTTTGGAAGAGATCACTGTCCTCCTCAGTGAATATGGATGGAAGAGGTAAACATTTTTCTTCTTCTACTTTAACAGTTCCTTCATTAGTAGACCATTCCTCTACTTCAAATCTAATAGGGGTTTTCTTAAACCTAAGCTCCTTCCTGGGTTGCTCATCATCACTAATGTTTATGGTTGAAGAAGTTACAGTGGTCTTCTATTTCTTCTTCTTTTGAGATCTCTTAAAAGGAGGTCTCCTTCATTTTGGCCCCATGGGCTTCTTCCCTTTAGATTTAATTTTCCTTGCAGGAGGGGTGTCTAGTGGAACTTGTTCTTCCTAGACATTAGTTATCAAGGGAACTTCTTCTTATGAAGCAAGAGACAGGGGAACTTATTTTATTAGTGTAGCTATAAGACATAGGGGACTTCTTCATGTATAATAGGAGATAGGGTAGAAGGGTCATGTTATTGTGGGCTTTCCTCTTATGTGTTCGAAGGGGCTAGGTCCAACCTTATTCTCTTTTTCTTTCCCTTAGTAGTCTCAGATGGAATTTCAGTGGCTACGCACTGACCAACAACACTAGAGCCCTAAATATTTTCCTATTCAACTTGTTAGGGTTACCTCACAAGGGGTCACATCTCATCAATGGCCTCTTTTTATTGAGGTATATTATTTTCTAGGGCCAAAAATTGTTCCCAGGTAAGGTCACGTTCAACAAAAGTTATTCCATGTCTGATTATTAACCATATTAGGGCATGGTGAGATAGGGATATTTCAATGCCCTTTTATTATTCCTTAGACAATATTTTCAACATATTCCATAATAAATTTAGAATATTGATTAGTCTATTATGCCTTAAATGACCTAGAAATTTAAAGTGGAGAGTGTAAATGAGGGAATATCTACCCTCACAAGTCATGTACTTGATAATGTATGTTGTTATTTCTCTCCATCATATAGGTAGGCTAAGTCCTCCCACTCTTCCTTTCCTTAATACTAGTATTTCCTCTACTTTACAAAACTATTTCTTGGGTTATTCACCATTAGGTCTGTCCCGCCAATTATCTCCCATGCTTGGTAACCTATTTCCTAGGCTCACCAAGGCCTCAGTCATTATAACTATAATGCCACATATAATGGCCTAGTTTTCATCAAAATATTCTTCAAATTCTTTGGCAATATGCTCTAAATATTGTTACAACCACTAAAAGTAAGTAGTCTAGCCAGCCCTATGGAAGACATCCCAACTAGATTGGTCTCCTTGTATATGTTTGTAGTCTATAGACTCTCTTCATACTACTAATCCACCCATTTTAGTTTCTTATTTATCCCTTTAACCAATAGTTTATTTCTCACTTGTTTACCCTAAAGTAATCTACCTGTAACATGGTAAGTGTTGCTCTATAATGGTGACTTATGGAAGTTGCAAGTTGTAGGGTTGGTAAATGGCTGGAGTGAGGTTATAGGTTTTAATTTATGGCTTATAATTCTCACTCAAGGGGTTCCCATGGCACGTGAGATGATAACCTATATCACCTTTGATCCAAAACTCAGAAGTTCTGGTTGATAAATATTTCAATAGCATATAAATAACATAGTAACAATGATTTCTCTGAGAAGAGATGTAGTATTACTCAAGATCACAATACAAATATATGCTTATCTCTAGGAAGAGATGTCTATCATCACATTTTGGGTTTCCTCTTCATTTATACAAAATTTTAAAGAATGGGGAGGATGTTTAAGGTCACTAATATCGAGGGAGATTAAGTGGTTTGACTTCCAAGATTTAAAATAATATAGAATTTGAGGAATCACTATTTTTAGAAACTTACTATTTTTAGACTGCACTACTAAAATTGAAATTTTTGGCACTTCTATTGGGTTTTCAGGAGTCAAAATTCATCAAGAAAATATCCATAACATCTCACAATGTTCTCCTCATTCTTAGCTTTCCAACGGTTCAAACGATGAGTCAATTAGAGCTACGGTGCAAAAGTTATAGCTCCCAAAAGTTTCATCATGACAAATTGTTGCCTGGATCATTCCTCCCTCCTTGAAAAGTAATGGTCACCATTACATCAATGTTCCCCATCAGGTGTGGTAGTTGTGTCTTGATTTGATTTTGTGTGAGCCACTCACCTTGGTGGCTAAGGTGGCCCCCTTTTGACCACTCAATAAAGCGGAATAGAGTGTCCTCTTGTTGTCTTCATCCATGTATCCAAAATCTAATCCTCTTCCACTAGAGAAAAACTCTGTGGATCAATCTCATCAATGTCTACTTTTTCTGCTACAACTGAAGTGTCCAATAGAGGTGGGTGATATGGTTTGAAGAGCTCCACATTGAATATTGGATGCAAACCAAGGTAAGCTAGTAGGTTTGACTCAAAATCATTTTATCCAACTCTTCTGGGGATGGTGTAGGGACCATATCACATAGGCTAAATATTTATGTGTGGGCTTGCAAGTCATTCCTTCTGAAGCCGTAACCAAACCTTGTCAGCCACATCAAAATGGTGTGCAATCCTATGTTTGTCATGGTGTTGCTTATACTTCTAATTCATCTTCTCCAGGATGTCAGGAACTTGTTGTTGGATGTGTTACATTTGTTCAATAAACTTCATTTCTTTTTCTACCTCAGATCTTCCATGAGGTGTGTATTCCATGGTGGAAAATGGTACTGCTATATCAATTTGTACCATAGGTTGGAACCCAAAACATACATGGAATGGACTGTGCTTGGTCAAGCTATGTAGCACCCGATTGTATCCATGTTGTATGAAAATAAGTCCTTCATCCCATGTGCATGGATGTTTGGAGTGATACATCTAAATCATGTGAATAATCAAGTAGTTTACCACCTCTGTCTTACCATCAGTCTATGGATGGAAGGCTATGGACTTCATTAGCTTAGTATACATCATCTTCCATATAGTGGACCAGAAGATGCTCAAGAATATGCTATCTCGATTTGAGACAATGGACTTGGGGAGACCAAAATGGAGCCATACATCACTAAAATATAGTTCAGCAGTTTCCTCAATAGATATATTTTTCTTACAAGCAATCATCATAGCCATTTTTGAAAAATGATCAACTACCACAAAAATACAGCCCTTACAATGTTTTGATGTGGGCAAACTAGAGAGAAAATTCATTGAGATGGATTCCCAAGGTCTGGTTGGTTTTGGAAATGGCGTGTACAATCCTTGCTTCTTATTTGTTGGCTTGGCTATCACACATGGGGTACAATATTTTAGATATCTTTACACATCATTTCGTATATGGGGCTAGTAGTAGTGTTTTTGAAGAACTACCAATGTCTTTTTGATACCAAAGTGTCTAACTATCCTACTAAAGTGTGCTTCTCATATCATCTTTTGTTGCTCTGTAACTAGAACACATATATGATCCATATAATAGAGGACATTATCTTGCAAATAGAAATCAGAAACATGTTTACCTTTTTGAAGTGCTTGATATGTATCAGTAAAGGTAGGATCTCCTTCATACAGAGCACCCCAAGTGGCAGTCTCATGTTCGCACAGGCCAAAAACTATTGTGAGTGCAGTAATTGGTGGGTGGCTTAGAAAATCTATAGCTGCATTTAAGCTCCCCTTTTTGTGTTTAATTATCAGATGGAATTGTTGAATATATGTGGCCCACTTTTGGTGCCTCTCATTTCATAGTTTCCTTTGCGTCTGGATGAATTCCAATGGTCTGTGGTTAGTGTGGATAACCGTCTCTCTCCCCAAGATGTAGTGTTTCCATTGTTTGTAATCTTGGACAATGGCATAGAACTCCTTATCATATGTTGGATATTTCTTGACTGTATAAGTGAAAGTTTCACTATGATATGCAACATGATGGCCATTTTGCATGATGATATCTCCCATGACATATTCATATGCATCTGTCATCAACTCAAAAGGTTGATGCAAATATGGCAAGGCAAGAATATGGGTTGAGTAGAGTCTATTCTTCAAATTCTCAAATGCCCTTTATTGTATTTTACCCCAATGAAATGCTAGCTTTAGCTCCTCCTTCAGTCACTTGGGTTAGTGACCAAGCAACATGTGAAAATCTAAGAACAAACCTGTGGTAAAAATTTGCAAGACCCAAAAAGCTATGAAGCTCTATGAGGGTCCTTGGTATGGGCCATTCTCGAATAACCCAAATCTTTTCTAGATCAACATGGACCCCTTCCTCATTCAAAACTTACTCGAGGTATTGAATTTTTGTCATCCCGAATGTGCATTTGTCAAGATTTGCGTACAACTTGTGCACCTGAAGAGTTTGAAGCACCTTACAAACATGTTGCAAATGTTCTTCCCATGTTCTGCTATAGATGAGTATGTCAGCTAAGTAGACAATCATGAATGAGTTGGTGAAGGGTCGTAGGATGTCATCCATCATCCTCATGAAGGTTTTTAGGTGTGTCAGTTAAGCTAAAAGGTATAACCAACCATTCATAGAGACCCTCCTTAGATTTGAATGCAGTCTTCCAAAAATCAGTGGGATCGATGGGAATTTGGTGATAACAAAATTTGATATCAATTTTGGTGAAGAACTTTGTACCACAGAGCTAGTCCAGCAAGTCATCAATCCTGAGGAGAGGGTGGCGATTCTTCACAGAGATTTTATTCAAGGCTCGGTAGTCAATGAAAAGCCTCCATGTTCCATCTTTTTTTAGTGCCAAGACAGTTAGGATACCACAAGGAGAAGAGCTTGGATTGATGTGACCCTTTTGGATCAATTCTTGAATCTATCTTTTTATCTCATCATTCTCCAAAATTGATCTGTGATACATAGGACTGTTAGGCAAAGGTGATCCTAGGATCAAATTGATAGAATGTTTTACCTTACAATCTAGTAGAACTCCTGTGGGTGACTTGAATAGGTCATCATATTCTCCTATGATTTGTCCTATCTAATTTTGTTGTTGTGTTGATTATGTAGTCAGGACTGGAACATCAGCCTTCTTGGATTTTTGTGGTTTTACCACCATGAGAACAAATTACTTTGTATTCTCCACCAATATCTTACATTGCTTATCACTGATTAGGGAGATAGATGTGGGAGGTGGTACCTTTGGTACCCTATAGCACCATGTTCCAAGAGCGAGGGTGATCCTTCGATTTCATGATTCATAGATGCCATGTCACTCATACATGAATGGATGACTAAGGAGTACATCACAAACAGCTAGATTGACCACATCACATAAGACTTCATCTTGGAATGGTTTTATAACATATGAAATAAGATAACGATGGGTGACACAGAGGTCTCTCCCTAGGCTCAACCATACAATACTTTAGGTCTTTATATGAGGCTTCATGGATAGATTTAGACTTTTCACAACTTTAGTAGAGATTAAATTATTTTGACTCCCACTATCAAGAATGAAATGTAGAGGCTTACCTTTTACCCATAATTTGGAGTGAAACAATATTTTCTTGTCATCTGGTCTTTCCTCATGGGTCTGTGATGAAGTGGTGATGGTGTCAGGCTCAGCATCTATAATTTATTCTTCATCCTCTTTGACTATGGGTTGTGTATGAGGTAGAGTAGTAAATGTCTAGTATTATGACTCAAAAAGTAGTGACATGATGGCTCGACATTATTCTTTAGAGTGAGTTCCAATTTTGTGGTAATCACACCATTTTCTAGCCTTCCCCTTTTGGGATTTCTTATCCTAAAACTCCTTCTACTTCCAATTTTGGCCTCGTGTTTGACCTTCCTTGTCACTTTTCCATTTTGAGGGTTGACTCTTTGTATTCTTTCTGTCATGCTTTTGTTCAATCTTCACTGCAAATTTGTATGCATCATCAAGGGTTTCCAATTTGAAGAGTTCCATTTCCCCCCGTATGTACCATTATAGTCCACCATAATATTTGAGAGTCTTATGTTTCTCACTTTCTTGAATGCCCAATCTTGGAGACAAAGAATGAAAAGTGTCTATGTAATCTTGAACAAATTGGACCTTACCTTGGTGAAGTTGTTGCCACTATATTTATAGATCATCATATGCTCTGATGGGATAGTATTCTTCTTTCATCTCTTCAACAAAATCATCCCAAGTAGGTTCCATCTCAAGGCTAATGTCATCTGTACTGAACCTCTTTTTGTACACTTCCCACCAGTTTTTCATGAGCAATGATGATTTCAAAAGAGCAAAAGTAATCTTTTTTCCATCAGTGAACTTATTTATAGAGAAGTAGGAAGATAGTTGATCCAACCAATTTTCTAATGCATCAGCATTGATTTTGTCTTCAAATGTAGGAATATCAAAATTTACCTGAACCTTGAAGGGTGTTGGGGCACTGAAAGGATGTTCCATGGATGAGGAGCCAGGAAGTGTAGCCGCAAAGCCAAGATTTCCCATCTGAAGTGTTTGAAGAATTTGGGCAAATTATTGTAGTATTTATGCTTGTTGCCATTGAAGGGCTTCATTCACCATTTCATTGAAAGGATCATATGTCTCAGTGTCATCCACCATTTGAATTCATTTGGAGTAAATAGGTGGAAACTTTGGAGGTTCTATTGTTTCCCACCCAAGCTTATTGTAGGTTGACCTCGTCCTTGAGATCATACACTCTCAAGACAAACCATTCTGATACCACTAATCCAAAACTCATAAGTTTTTGTTGATAAATATTTCAATAACATATAAATAACATAGTAACAATGAATTCTCTGAGAAGAGATGTAGAATTACTCAAGATCGCAATACAAATATATGCTTATCTCTAGGAAGAGATGTCTATCATCAAATTTTGGGTTACCTCTTCATTTATACATAGTTTTAAAGCATGGGGATGATGTGGAAGATCACAAATATTGATGGAGATTAAGTGGTTTGACTTCCAAGATTTAAAACAATACAGAATTTGAGGAATTACTATTTTTAAAAACTTACTATTTTTAGACTACACTACTAAAATTGAAATTTAGGGCACTTCCATTAGGTTTTTTGGGGTCAAAATTCATTGAGAAAGGATCCATTCCATCTCATGACATTATCCTCATTATTATCTTTCCAACAGTTTAAACGATGAGTCAATTTGAGCTACGGTGCAAAAGTTATAGCTCCCAGAAGTTCCATCATCAATTGGGATGGAACTGTCACCTGAATTGTCGCCTAAATTGTTGCCTGGATCAACCTTCCCTACAATTCATTTGTCACATGTCCTTAGGTGATGTGAAAGGAGAGAGAGTATGGGATAAGATAAGTCAAGATGAGGAATAAATTACAAAGGGTGAGGTGATGTAATAGATTTAGTAAATGAATGAATTATACAATTTTTAAGAATGCTTTATTAATATTATTTATTCTCTATTAGAATAATTGTGAAAATTTTAATGATTAAAAGATACAGTGTACCTTGTGGAATAATGGTGTCACTACAGTGATGCCTAAAAAATTAGTTGTGTGGTGACATGTAATCATTGCATGCAAATGATTAATAAGTGCAAGCATTGAGCTAGTAGTTGGAAGTGTTAGTAATGTGAAACCTTGGTAAAGTTATTAGGAGGTCACTAGTGTTGAAGGTGTGGATAATGCTTGTAATTCATGTGCATGCTATGGAGGACAATCTACATGGAAGGATGGTCTGGGCTGGGAAGATAAGGAATTGTGCTTAGATCATAAGGTGATAATGTGGGAAGTTGAGGGATCAAAATGATGTGTTACAAGGTCCTAAATAGTAAGCTAGGGTTGTGACTACCAAGTGACCTTTATCTATATAAACAAGCTGAGAAGTAACTAGACGTTGCTTATGCCATAAAAACTTTGGGCCTAGAGGGATTGGCTATAGTGATCAGTAAGGTCTACAAGACTTCCAAATGGAAGGGAAGTGGAATGATGTATTATGGCTCTATAGCTTGATATTCAAGGTTATTTTTCTGAGGCAAGAGATATGACTTTTATTATCCCAATCCTTCTTGAGGTTTTCAAAAAAGAAGGTTTGATAACTTGTATGCAAGGCCCAAAAAGCCAATAAACAAGCCATAGATGAGATCTATAGAAGGATCTATCTTACTTGCTATAGAGAAGGGTGAGAATAGGCATGAAAGGGTACCTATGGTAGCTATAGGATAACCCGTAACAAGTTCCATAGTGATAACCAACTATGTAGGAGGTGGCCGTAGTAAGTTACAAAGTGCCTATAGTAATTAAAGGAAGACCAATAGTAATAATGGTACCTATAGCAAGCTGTAGAAAACCTGTGATGTGTTAAGTAATTGGGGTTGGTGGAATTGCCCTTTCTCTCATATTTTATCACTTCTTTGTGTCTTAATTTTGATTTTTTACCCCTAAATAGCCAACAAGCTAGTTTTATACTTAGGCCCCTTTTTTACATATATGGGTAGCTAGCAGGCTAGTTTTCTACCAGAAGCTACCAACAATGCCAAAAAATGGTTTTTTCTTGTTGGATTTTTTTTGTTTGACTCTAATGGTTGATTGCAGTAGAGTGTTTATTCAAGGTATTGCCAAGTCACTTGGAAAGGTGACTAGTCAAGGGCTAGGTGGAGGTCTCATTCATTATGCCAGAGGAGGGAAAATATATCCTCCTCCTCTTCATCTGTTAAGTGTGTACTAGTGCTCCCATTGTCTGATTAGGTAGTATGCTTATCCAATACATCATTGTATCCATACTGTAACTACTATCATATATTACGAGTAAATTCTTCTTGAGTAGGTGGCTTCTTGTACAACTTGATTCTATGGCCATTGCCCAGCAGAGAGAATCCTACTAGATCAATGGTTTTGAGTTGTACTACACCATTATAAAATACAAGCTCAATTTCAAAAGGACCAATCCATCAAGTCTAGTATTTTCCCTTATGAGCCTTGTATTTGGAATCAAAAAGAAACGCTGAATCTCCTGTATGGAACTACCTTGTCTTGATGTACCTATCATGCCATCCAATCTATTGCTATTGTAGAAGTTCTATTTTCTATAATGCATGTTGTCTATATTCATCTAAGGCATTCAGCTATAGGAGCCTCTCCTTTTGTGCTTGAGATATATCTAACCCAAGTTGTAATGTTTTTCGAAATGTCTTGTGTTCAAATTCAATTATCAAGACAAGTTTTTTTTCATCGACCAACTCATATGGAATGGATCTTGTAGTGGTCTTCCATGTGATTTTGTAAGCCCACACAACTTCAAGCAGCCTACCATCCCAATTCTTATGAAATAGACTAATAGTCTTTATCAAAATATTTTCTAACTCCTTGTTGGTGACTTCCACCTGTCCATTGGACTGTGGATGATATGGAGTTGATTTCTTATTTCTAATCTCATATTGATGGACTAAGGCAGTAATTAAGTTAGAAGTGAATTGGGGTCCTTGATCAGTGATTATTTCATGTGTCACAACATATTGAGTAAATATTTCTTCATAAAGGAAAGCTACCACCTTCTCAGCCCTGACATGTGTAATAGCCTTGACTTCCACCCATTTAGTGACATAGTTAGTACAAACAAGGATGTATTCTTTGTTATTGGATTTGGGATTAAAACGTCCAACAAAGTCTAGGCCCCATTTTTCAAATGGTTTAAGCACCATTTGAGATTGCAAAGGCATTTTATTTCAATGTGTGGGTCTTCCTAGACATTGACATTTATCACAATGATCAATATACTTCATTGCATCCTTATGGAGTGAAGTCCAATAATATATTGTATGAAATATTTTGACTATTGTATGATTGACTACAAAGTTTCCTCCACAAGGTTCATCATGTTAGACTTTGAGGATATCTGGTACTTATTCTTTGAGACATCTTCTGATGATAGAATCAGGCCTAGTATAGAAAAGGAATCTACACAACCATGAATATCTAGCACTTTTGTGAATCAATGCTCTCTTTTATTTGGAAAAAAAATGTTGAAAAAGTATCTCTGTTGCAAGGTAATTAACAATATCAGCATACCAAGGTGTGGTCAGGGTGAGAGAGAATAGGTGTTCATCTAGAAATGAGTCATCCACTATGGTGTCCTCTTCAAGGATTTCCTAACATGATAAAAATCTAGTCACTACATTGTCCTTGCTAGGCTTATAAAAAATAGTGATATCAAATTCCTGTAATAAGAGCAGCCATCTTATCACTCTGGATGCAATAGCTAGTTTATTCATAAGGTACCAAATGGTTGCATGGTATGTATGAATAAAGACCTAATACCTAATGATGTAGTGAAAGAACATATTGATAGCATAAACTATTGCCAATAATTCTTTTTTGGTAACTCTGTAATTCAATTTAGCTCCTTGCATGTTTTTAAAGACAAAATAAATGGCATAATTGAGTGCTTCTTATTTTTTACCAAGCACAACTCCTGGGGTAACATCTAAAGCATCAGTGTGAATATGGAAGGGAAGCTTCAAATTAGGACCACACATAACAAGGGTGGTGGTCATTAATTCCTTCAATTGTTTGAAAGTTGTATCACAAGTAGGAGTCTAGAGAAATTTAGTATCTTTGGTTAGAAGGGTGAGAAATGGTGCTGTTACTTTGCTAAAATTATTGATGAATCTTATATAGTTACTAGCATGGCCTAAAAATCTCTTAACATCTTCCTATTTTTGAGGAACATGTAGGTTTTTGATGTTGCTCATTTTTTTAGGGTCAACATTAATTCCTGCAATAAAAATGTGGTGGCTTAAGACAATTCCTTCAGTCATGAGTATATAGCATTTCTTGTGGCTAAGAGATAGATGGTGCTCTTGATAGTGTTGCAACACTTTTTCTAGGCTATTAAGGGATTCATCAAATGTCTTTCCATAGATAGTGAAGTCATCCATATAGATTTGAATACAGTCATTGGCCATATTTACAAAAATATTCAAGACAACCCTCTCAAATGTTGTAGGAGCATTACATAGCCCAAAGGGTAATACAACATAGGCATACGTACCCCATGGAAAATTAAAGGTGGTTTTATCTTTATTCTCAAGAGCAATTCAAATTTGGTTATAACTGCTAAAGCCATCTAGAAAGGCAAAATATGTTTTCCCTACTAGTGTATCGAACACTTGATCAATAAATGGTAGAGGAAAGTAATCCTTCCTGGTTGTTATGTTGAGTTCTATGTAATTGATGCATACACACCATTCCCCATTTTTATTTAGTACAATTACCAAAGGTGACACCCATTCACTTTCAAAGATAGGATATATAAATCTAGTAGTCAAAAAGATTTGTAATTCCTTTTTGACTATTTATCAAAGAGTTATATTCATCCTTCAATGCGACTTTATGATTGGGTGACACTATTATTTGATGTAGATATGATTTCTGCATGTTTTGGGGATGATTCCTTGCATATCCTCATAATCCCATGTAAAATTATGTTGGTTTGCATGCAACATGATGATTAGACGCATTTCTTCGTTTGGCTCGAATATGCTATTAATAAGCAATGTTTTTCTGGGAGAGATCTCAATCTATTTTGAGAGTGTTTCATCATTTATATATTGTTGATGGATTTTTTATGGTTGTAGCTATGAGGTAGTAGTTGGTGGAATATTTCTTGAGTATATGCATCAAAATTATGTGATTCCCAAAGATGGGCACTCAACATATGGTAGGTGGTTGAGATATGTAGAAGTTAGAGACTAATGCTGAAGAACATTAGAGAGAATCATGTCTTCATCTTGATCAGTCACTGTGTATGCATGGTCAGAAGTAAATATAGAAATCAAAAGAGGTTTATTTACCTCATCATTTATGATGCATAATATATGTTTAGATGTAAAAATCGGTTGTGCTAGAGGATAAAAAACCAACTATTTAGTATGGCTACCATTGGATTTCATAATATTAACTGATCTACAGTTGATGAAGGCATCAACTATGGCAAGCCATGGTCATCCTAAACTAAGAGGATATCCACCCAAATCAGATTTAGGCTGTAGTATAATAATATATATATGATACTCCAAAAAATCCATATTAATGACAAGGTCATCAGTGACTCCTTCTGGTCTGACTGTAGACCTATTATCCATTACCAACATTGTAAATGTAGGATGGATATTTCTTAGCTATAGTTTGTGCATGGTTTCAATGGTTATTACATTTATTTTAGCCCCCAAGTGTAACAATGTGTTGAATAATTTTTGGTTATAGATTTGGACTATTACTACGGGGCATGCAGGATCTGAATACTTATGTGGTAGGGTATTTCCCAACCTGATTTCCGCTATCTGGCCAATCACATGCACAGTATTGGGATCTTTTTTCTTCCTTCCTAGTTTCCATAAATATAGGTCTCTAACATCTTTGGAATATATGGGGACATCTCTGATAGCTTGGAATAGAGGGATTTTTACACAAAGATTTTTGATCTAGCCTTTAAAGGTTTCATGATCTGATTCTATTATTTGGGGTGGTAATGGTGGTGGTAGAATTATACCTAAATGGAGGTGAACTTAATTAACATCCATCTCATATGTCAAGTACTAAATAGGTTCAATACTGAATGCAGGTTGTGCTATTTTATTTTTAGGATTATGTATAGGTTAGGTAGGTAGCTAGTTGGGATTGGGTGTATCTTGCATATTAGGCATAATAGTAGCAGGTTGTTGTTGCTATTGTGGAGTAAATCCTCCTCAATAATTTCCCATGGCTGATTAGGCCTCCAGGGTTGTTGCCACTTATTTGTAAACGGTAGGCCTGGGGGTGCCTACCAAGCTTGGGTCCAAGATGGGATACATTTTGTTGAGGCTACCAAAAGATGGTGTGGTAGCTTTCTTGAGGTGGTTTATATCTAGAGTTAAGAGGTGGAGCATTCATCTAAGGACTATTCTAATTAGTAGTATTTGTAAATTGTGAATTGAAAGAAGTAGAATTTGTAAAAGGTGGATTTTACCCCATACCTTGATAAGTTGGGCATAAGATCCATGACCTTCACGATATCCTCCTACCATGTGTAGCTACATTATTTCTAGTTCTTCAACTATGATGTGATCCACTTTAGCATGTACCTCATGACATCTATAATAAACATTTTTCTTTTTGCAATCTAGGTAGTAACTGGTCAAGGCTTGATCTAAAGCTACTTGCTTTTGTCTTGAGTGTAGGTTGTCTAGTTGGGTGGCCAAATGGATAATGATATCATGTTTCATATCTTGTAACATGTTACTAAACTCTATTCTTGATAGGCCATTTACAGCTACCAATGGAAGCTTGCTACCCTTGATTTTCTTGATGGAAGATCTAAAATAGTTCTTGCTCAGCTCCTTGATATCTAAGAATGGTAGCTGAGAAATATCTCCTCCATTCATTAGGTATAAACCCTATAGATAATATTATTTGACACCTTTTAGGAAGATGAGTTTCAATGGTTCTTCTCCAAGTGTATTTTGCTTGAATTTTTGTACGTTGAACATAAATCGTTTAACATAATCCTCCAAGGATTCATCCCCTTCCTGAGTCATTTTGAAGAAGTCATTTATTATATAGCTTCTTCATCTACCATATTCTTGATAATTTTCCAAAATTTTCTTTTTTAGGTCCTCCTAAGTGCAAACTGAATTACTACCCAGTCCCATATACCAGTGAAGCGCTGAGTTTTTAAGAGTAGCAAGAAAAAGTTTAAATTTTTGTGTATCCTGCCTATAGTCATAGCTTCTACAGAGCATATCAAATTCAAACTAGCACGTGTATGGTTCTTCTTATAGTGTACCTCTAAAATTATTCAATTCTAAGGGCAAGATGTTTTTCATTTATGTTACCCTTATTGCATCTAGAATAGGAAATTTAAAAGTAACCATGTTTGAAGTTCCATTGTCTTCCACAAATCCTCTATCTTTGCTCATGATGGCTTTTCTTGTGATATGGATACCAAAGGTACTTATGATCTCATCTTAAAATTATGTGTCAATTCCTTCATCATCATGATAATAAACATTTATCTATTGATCATCAGTCATTTTACTAGATGAAGGGGCTGAAGATTCTCTTGAGTTTTCTTTGACTTGGTCAAGAAAGACTTGCTAAAATTTTGTAAATATGTCACTTTCTAGAGTGTCTGGTTCATGTAGTTTTTCTCTTTTGTTCCTTCTTACCAGTTCAACTAATGCTTATTTGACTTTTCTTTCATTTCTCAAATCCAATAGTGTTTTTTTTGGTTTGTAGTGTTCTCTTCTTCAAGAGCCTTCTTACTTATGGTATATTTCTCAATAGGACTTTTAGGTGTTATAGGTGTATTAGATTATTTTCCCACAATATATTGTGGCTTTTTTGGTGTGAATCTCTCTCAAGAATCACTTTCTCTCTTCATAAACATTTACACAACTTTCTCAGCTATCCTAACCTTCCCTGCATGGGGTTAGTTTTTTACATTTTTGGGTGTTTCAAAAGGGGTATTTTAAATTAAATTTTAAGGACTATTTTTCATAAATAAAGGGTGTTGGAATCAAAATAAAAAGAATTTGAAATTCTTCGTCTTAAAAGTAATAAAAATTATCTATCGAAAGAAGGAAATGAAAGCAATAAAGATTATCTACTGAAAGTAGGAAATAAATAAATAAATACTGGAAATAAATTCTTAGAAATATAAACTAAATATTACTCAATATAAAAAAGAGGAATATAAGTTTATGCATGTTTACTTCCAAAACCTTAGAAATTTGGTATAAGACATCGTAGTGTTCTCACTCGACTTGCTTGATTGAAACTATATATCTACAAACTAAGACATTTGGGATAAGACACCATAGTGTCCTCACTTGACTTGCCCAGTTGGGTAGAATGGTGCATCAAACAAGATATTTCTCTTAGAAAATGACTATTTTTTAGAAAAATAATAATTGATACCCTACTCAACAATGGTGCTAAAATATTATGCAAACTAATTACTCAATAAGTACGAGATCCTTAAATTTTGTAAAATTAATTATCAACCAAGGGTATGTATGCTTTTCAAAGATGTCGACACTATATATGCATTATTGTTCTAAAAAACAACTTAATTTTCTAGTTGCAGTACTTGTATTTATGGTAAAATTATTAGACAAATATATTATGAAAATACTAAAATAGAATTACAAAATTGCTTCACATTTATAAGTCACTAATACATCACACTTATATGATCAAAACTAAATAAAGTCAACCTTACATACCACACTTTAAACTAGAAAGGGTCAAGATCTTCACTGCAACTCCTTCTAAGGGGTCCCTTTTCTCATTCTAAACTGATTTCTAATCCATCTCTAGGAAGATTCGCAAGCTTCCTACAAAATCAACCTCCTCATTACTCAATTATGTAGAAATTAAATATTTCTACAACAAGTTACAATATTCAGAGTATAATGTAGCAATACTTATGTTATTACCTTATTCAGATTTTATAACTATTTATACTCTAAGTCATACCATTAAATATAGAGGTTAGTTTATTAACTCTTAACTAGAAACACTAAATTAGGAAAAATATAAATATTTATAAGCTACCCTAGTCAACCTTAAAATAGTTAGTAATTAAAGTTACTTGTTTTGTGTTTCACTGTGTTAGTGATAAGGTAGACTATTTTGCTATTTTTATCACTTTTTTCTCTTTTTCATTACCCAACATCTTCTTACATACATGGAAACTATACAACAAGTTATGACTATTCCAAATTATTCATTTGATTCCCTAAGACAACTGGATGTGTCTACCAATCATCTTCATCATTTATCTCAATTTCTCATGGCAGTTGTAGGCATTTTTACAATGGTTACGAGTAACCTGTAGGTGAAGCCTATAGTTGTTATGGGTAGTCTGTTGGTGAATCCTACAGTTACTACGAGCAGCTAATAGGTGAAGCCTACAGTTGCTATGGGAAAGTTGTAGGTGAAGCCCATAATTGTTATGGATAGCGTGGAGGTGCCATGGATTAACAAGTTCCTCTATCTTTTCATGATCCTTCAAATACTTGTTATATAGAGTTACATAAATATACTTCAATCAAGAAAAATCATAAATAATTCATAACACACACACACACACACACACACACACACACACACACACACACACACACACACACACACACACATCACAAGCTTCATTCATTCATTTACAAAAGTCATGGAAAGTTATGAGATTTATATGAAAAAGGTCATAGACTAAGCATGGATGAGGCTAAAATAGTAGGCAATTGGTGGCCTTGTCAAGGCTTGGTAGTAGACCGAAGTAAGAAACACCCATTATAATGGTAGTTTTAACCATGAAGAACTTTCAAATTGGGAAAGTAATATGGAAAATACTATAATTATGAGTCTATGGAGAAACACAAGAAGGAAAAATTTGCATGCACAAAGATGAAGAGTCATGCCTCTTTTTTATGGGATCACGTGTAGACTGAGAGACCAAAACAAACTAATAATAAAATAAGATCATGGTATATAATGCTATTAAAATTGAAGGCTAAATTTTTACCCATGGACTATACATTGAGTTGGTTTGGAAATCTACAAAATTTGAGGTAAAACAAAGTGAATGTCAAAGACTAGATTGAGGAATTTTATAGAGGAATATCCAGTTAAATAAAAGTTGGATGTGTTGAATAATACCCAGTTAAAGTTCCAAGTTATGTGAATGAGCTATGTTTTTCCATATAAGATTAAATTAGTTTTTTGAACTTGAGAACAATAGAGGAATCCTATTAATGTGTATTGAATGTGGAAGAGAATTTGTCAAGAAAGAAACAATTGAACTTTAGAGAAAGAGGAAGGTCTTTCAGAGGATGAGGAGATAATATCAAGGAAGAGATCAACAAAATAATGATGGAAAGGTGATTAATTCACAAAATCAAAGTTCAGGAATTAGAGGATGATACTCCTATACAGGAAGAGGTTTTCATGTTAAGTGTTTTGGGTGAAATAAGTATGCTAGTGATGAAGAAAAATATTCCCTAGAAAATCCTAAAAATAATGGTAAGAGAGTTGAATGGACAAGTCATATAGATTTTAGAGGTTAGGAGAGTGTTAGGTATCCAAATTATATGAAAAATCCAGAATGAGGAAAGGCTTTATTGATGACAATACTATTATTGAAACCAAACAAGGATCTGAATGAATAGATAGAATAAAAGAGTTTATTCTAGACTATTTACAAATGTAGAGGTAAATGTTATATAGTTATGATTGATAGTAGTAAAAAAATAACTTGGTTTTTTAAGAGATGATATCAATACTTGGGCTAGATGATTGAGACGTTATACACCATACAATGTTTCATGGTTGTTTAAAAGGAATTAGCTGCTAGTGAATGGGCATTTTGTGGTTAATTTTTAGATTTGTTTGTAAAATGATGAAATTCTATGTGATATCATTCCCATGGATGTGTGTCATGTTCTATTGGAAAGTCCATGTAAATTTCGTAGGAGAGTTGTGCATGATGAACTTGAAAACATAAACACAATTATGAGGGATGGAAAAATATTCCCCTTGATTCCATTGAAGGATAAAGGAGATGAGGTGGAAAATAGTTCTATGCTGATGTTGGTATTTAGTGAAGGTTTATAAAGGTGGATAAAGAGAAATAAATATGTTTTGGATTAATTTATAATCCTTTTCAAGTTATGAATCCAATATGGTGAGTGATTTAAATATAGAATTGCAAAATATGTTGATATTGTGACAAGTGAGTTTATAGATGGACTACCACTTGTAAGGAGCATTAGTCATCATATTGATTTAGTTCCTAGAGTGAGTTTTCCTACGAAATAAAATTATAAGATGAATCTAATAGAGAAAGAAGAGATAAAGAAACAGGTATAGGAGTTGTTCAAGAAGTGTTTAATTTGAGAGAACCTAAGGATGTGTAGTTCCATTTGTTTTGGCATTGAAGAAACATGAGGAATGGAGAATGTGTATAGATTCACATGTAATAAATAATATTATCATTAAGTACAAGTTTTCATTACCAAAAATGGATTGTTTGAGTAGATCAAACTTCTTAACTAAGATAGATTTGAAGAGTTGGTATCATCAAATCAGTAGTAGAGATGGTGATGAGTGGAAGACTACATTTAAGAAAAATGACATGTTTTATCAGTGGTTATGACATTCAATTTTCCAAATTCTTCAAGTACATTAATGATGCTCATGAACTAAATATTGAATCCTTTCACAAGTAAGTTTTTGATAGTATATTAAGATGATATTTTGATTTTCAGTCATTCCAAGGAAGAGCATTTGAAGAATTTGAATTTGGTTTTGGATTGGCCCTCCTTTTGAGCTTGGTTATCATGTCAACTGCTGCAATGGATACCGCCTTACATATAGAGGACGTTGTAGGAAGAAAATGTTCAATCCTTTTGACACTGCTTTTCCCCTATCTTGTCCTTATAATAATTATTATCATTTTTGTTTCGGTTGTGCTCATGTTCAAGCTGCACATCTTTTGTCAAACGCCCCCTGCATAGAATTTCAATAATTCTTGGCAGAAAATAGTGCTAGTTTGGAGATGAAGACTTGATTTTGAGACAACCCATATAAAAATAGTTTTCTAGAGATATTTGGAATTTGAGGCCTGATTTAAGGTTACTTCATAGAGATTATGCCTCTAGAAGTGCTTCCGCTGATCTAGTACATGTGACAGAGATGTTGATGTTGGAGAGACACGAGAGCAACGGTGAGAGCGGAGAAGACAAGGGTGTTGAAATTATTTATTAGGAACATAGAATCAATCAAGAAGTTTATGGGCATTCTGGCAAACCTGTTGATTTTGGAAAAGTCGAGAGTCTTTAGAGTGGTTGAGCAATACTTTACAGCCGATCAGAGCATGGAAGTGGCTCTTGATCAATGTGGGCTTAATCTTTCTCATCCATGGGTTTATCATGTATTGAGCAGATTTTCCAATGCCAGGAAACCTGATTTCAGATTCATTCGATGGACAGGGCAGCAGGTGGGGTTTTTATACAATTCTCAGACTTATAACAAGATGATGTGTATCTTGGGCATAAGAAAGAAGTCGATGAGTATGCGTGAATTATTGAATGAGATGTGTGAGAATAGATCTTTGTTAAAAATACAGACCATTGAGATTGTAGTCAAAGCAATTGTAGGTAGCCGAGAGACAAATAAACCTATGCAGACGTTTGATTTGATGGAAAGGCACAACTTTGGGGCCAATATTGAAAACTTCATCTACCTTCTCGCTGCATTGGGTCATCAAGCCCAAATTATGTTTTAAATAATGAGAGAAAGGCTTCCTCCAGATGCAAAAACATACACTATGCTTCTATCAATATTTTCTTTCATGATATCAGCCGATGTAAGTTCGTTCAAAACAGATTAGCTGTCTTCTGATATTTAACTTCGAAAAGTGTATTTATTACGTTGAATACAAATTCAATGACAAGACTGGAATGAAAAGATCCACATATGAATCCTCGGTGCCTTTCTTTCCAGTATACACTCTTTCACGATATCAGCCAATTTAAATTCATTAAAAAAATATCTGTTGTCTTCTGAGATTCAACCTCAAGAAATGTATTTATTATACTGAATACAAACTCAATACTAAAAATGGCATCAAAATATCCACAGACTAATCTTTGGTGATTTCTTACCAATTTACATACATTCAACCTAATTATATTTATGACTGTCAATTCACACAATACCTTCTTTAGTGCTGGGAATAAATGAGAGAGACCACCCGGAAAAAAATTACGTATAACCTATAAAATTCCTAGTCAATTTTAACCTATAACCCAAGTTCATTACCCCGTACTCATAGCATTAAACTATACGTATAGGAAAGCTTTAATTTAAAACGATACATATATACATATATATTACTTATTCCTATTCCTACGAAACAGTTGTTTTCTTGTTTTTCAATGTGATGGTATGTAATACAATTCTTACGTATGTTCTGTTTTGTCATGGTAGGAGGGCATGAAACCACTTCAAATCTTTCCTCGGAGTTCTGCTATTTTTCTGCTCATAGATTTTATGTTTTCACAGTGTATGGTATGTGTAAAAGAGTTTTTTGGATAATATTTTCTAGGAATGTTTGATCTCTATTTAGGAGAACATCCTATGATCAATTATTTAAAAGAAAAAATATATAGAAACATCAGACTTAACCACAGTAATGTGTGTACTCTATTCTCTTATTAGTTTGGAGTATATACAGTATGCAGTAATGATATTATCTTAGTGGTTTGGAGACTATATAATACATAATAGTGATGTTTGCCACTCAGAAAGGAAATATTATAGGACTTAGTACCCTCAACTAGAGAAGAGTTTAAGAAGAGGTGGGAGGCATGTTGCCCTGATTAAAATATTATATTGTTGACATAGTATGGATGGTATATAAATTATAGATGTGGTATTAGGTTGTGGATTATATTATGGATGTAATATGCATGGTATAAGTATTGATTATGTAAATATGAATGGCATATAGATTATAGACATAATATGAATGGTGATTTCTTGATTATAAACATAATATGAGTGGTTGCTTCCTCAACATGAATGGTGGCTTCCCCGATTATAGATGTGATATAAGTGGTTTCTTTATTGAATAAGGACTAATAAATACAAGAAGTGGTATTTTTTGACTATAGAATATATACATAAAATGAATGGTAGTCCATCAAATAGATGTATTTCATGTAGATAAGATACCATGACTAAGATGAAATACATGGACTGAAAAAATTAGATGGAATGAATTGATATGAATAGATTGCATAAATTGATTATGTACATGCTTCGTTTAACATAAATAAGAGATTATATGGATTGGCTATATATAGTATGTAAGAATGATATATAACTAATATATGAATTGAATGCATAAAGTATAGAAAGTTAGATTAGATGTTTTGATAATATAGATTTTATAGATGGATTGAATAGATAGATTAATTATATAGATTGGATGGATTAGTTGTGAATGATATGATTATTATAGATTTATTATGTACATGATATAATTAGTAGGCCCTTGATCTCTCTAGTAAAAGGGGAGGGTAGTGCCCAAACCTTGATAGAGAGGGAGGCAAGGGAGTTTTGACCCAACCACATATATAGGTAGGGAGTCTATGGATGGGTTGGTTGAGAGCAACTTAACTATATATTATGGTTGGGTTGGGTAGGCTATATAATGGGTTTAGGTTTGGATGGTGGCTATGTAGTGGGTTAGATTGGGTTGGTAGTAACCCAATGCAACCTCCCTATAATCCAACCTCCATGCAACATAGAATTAACCTTCTTCCAACCCAACCTCCCTAAAAATCAACTTCCCTACAACTTGTAATTAACTTTCTTCCAACACAACCTCAACGGAACCCAACCTTTATATAATGGGGTTGGGTTTGTCCCTTATCTAATAGAGGGGATGAGTCATCTAAATCTAAATCAAACCTGACTATCAAGGTGGTTCAAACCCACTCACCATGTAGTATGGGTGGGTGTTTCCAACCCCCTATATATGGGTGACCCTAACATGAGTTCTCAACCGGAATACCCTGGACTTGGGTTGGGTTTATGCCAATCCTATTTACATATAATCTTGTGGTTTTGTCCCCTCTAATCCATCCTAATTATATAGGGATTTTAGTTGGGTTGGCACAAATCTTCTTTCCACATAATCTATTGGTTTTCCCCCACCAATTTGAACCAACTATCTAGGGTGTTGGACTGAGTATGTCGGTTTCCTCCCTCTTGTTTAACCCTTTTTTGAAAGGTTTGAGTGGAGGGTTAAGGAGGTAGAATAATATTTACATAAGGATGAATAAAACTAATCTAGAGTAAGTTAGTTAATTAAAAACTTAGAGAAATGAATATTCTGAATTAATGTGTGGAGTTATGACAAATATAGAAAATACATTAAAAAAATTGTTTGACTACATAAACATGAACAAGAGATAGTAATTAACTTATCTTAAAATGAATAAACATATCTGAGAACTAAATAGGTGGAAATAAGTAGGGTCAATATTAGGATTGAGTTGTTATATTATATAAATATTATTTCTATAGGCCTAGATACTTGCATCACCCTGTTGAAACTTGTGTTGATGCTTCTATCTTGATCTAGATGAAAATTTCACATGTGAAATATTCACTATATTGAAAATTAACCACCTGGAGTTTTACAGGTTTTCTTTCACCTTTCTCTTGATATTTTTTATTCACGTGTGCACATTATTGATAAGTATGTATGGTTCAAACCCTAGTTCTTCCCTTAGGTCTTTGTACCTTACCAAAAATGGGTTAGTGGGCTCATAATTTATACTGAACATTAAGGACCCCTTTATTAATGAGCATTAATTATATAGATAATACTCCATGGAGGGCCTTATACTTATGTAGTTCTCCCCTAGGTGTTAGTTTGTGTGTGCAAAAGGGTGAAGTATACTATATTTAAAGGCACACAATGATCTAACTTGTAACTTGAAAAAAAATACTAATGGGTTAATCTTTATGTTCTTCAAACCTATGATATGATTATAACTGATATGAAAATAGGGAATAATAGGGTAGTATAATTTATTTGTGTGATTGATTGGTTGAGTTTGAATAGGTATTTACTTGGTATTTTTCTAGATGAATAATACGTAGACTTAAATATTTATTTATACCACATCTTTTGAAAATAACTCATGATAGGGTTAAATAAGACAACGGGGTTGACACATAGGATTAAAAATATATTCAAATTAGATGAATTTTTAGGACTTAACATTTATTAAAAATTTTGACACTTGTATCGATGCAAGCGTCCCTATGTGGATCACAAGTGTCTGATAGGATTAGGAAGTTGTTGAGGATCTAAAATTGATAGTGAAGGATATATATAAGATTTCAATATATTTATTACAATGTAGGAGATCTGAGTCATCATAAATTAATGGGTTGGACCATAAGATAAGTAGTTAAGCACAATGAGATGGTGAATACAAGCCTTTCAATAGAAGGAAGGTCTAGGACTAAAGAGTAGAGCCTTCATAGGTATTTATCAAGTATAAAATCCTAAGATGTTATATAAATTATATTTTATTATCCATATTTGACTCCCCTTTAATATATTAGTACATAAAGATGAAATTACTAGGTTAAATAAAATAAAGCATACCTAGATGTGTATGAGACACCTTGTCTGTGAATGAGATGACTTTGAGTGTTTTGTTGGTGTACCAATTATAACCAAGAGAATGTTAAAATATAAACCATTGTATATCATCTTAAATTTGACATAATTTAAACGATTAAAAATAAAGAGATAAAATAAGGAGTATGCCTTGTGTTGATGTAACCATGTTACCTCTTAATAATTTGAATCGGTAAATATGATTCTTTATGAAGTATTAGAGGTAAGAGTGGTTTAAAACTAAACTTTGGATATGTTAATAGGTATATTAGAAGCTTATTATTCCTCCAATCTAGTGAAAGGGTGATTTTTAACATGACCATTGAAATCATTACATATCAAACGCATAACTCAAGTGATAGTACAATAACATCCAATATAAGTGGTATAACCAATCTAACCTACAAAATGGAATTAGTGTTACGCCATTAAGTCTTTTTTAATATCAACCACACTACTAAAGGTTGTGAATTTATGTAGCCGTAAAATGTTCAAAATGATACTTTTTAGAGAAAATGGTGCTTCTTGGTAGAGTATCGATGCTTCTTGGTAAATAATTTCTAATAAGTTTGAATTGTATTTGAATATTTTGATGCACTTGCATGGAATATGCACCTTTAATGTGTCTCATATGAATTAACTACAATAATTTATCCTCTACTTTATAAATATGTATAATATCTATCACCAATTTGAGAAACTCTATCTGAAATCTGTAAAAATTAGTGCAACATATAGGACTCTAACCTAGGTGTATATATAAATCATGTAAATTGTAATAAAATTATATAAATTATTATATTTGATATAAGTGTGGATTTTATATCTCTATGACATGCCCCCACTAATATTCCCCCCATTTTGAGGTGAGATAAATCGTATCTAATAGTTAACTTAAATCAAAAGGATAAAATAATTGTATAATCTTTGTATAAATCATGTAAAATATAAGAGTAGCATGTCGAAGTATTTATATCAACAAAACTTAAAATATGTGATCATAAAAATACCTAAGATGTATGATAAAAATCATGGAAATGTCTAGAAAGTAATAGTACAAGATTAACAAATAATCAAGCACAAAAACAATATCATTTAGTGTCACACAAAATGGTTCTAAAGAGAACATAAATAATGGGTCTATTCAAATACCACGTATTCAAAGGAATGACATATTAAAATATACAAATAGAAAGTGACATACATGGTACATAAGCCAACAAGCAAGGAACACATTCAAATATTCCACAAGAAAGACAATAGAAAGCAAGAAAAAGACACTCAATTGACTTTGCAAAAAATGAATTATAAGAAACCAATATAAGTATATCATACAAGCCTCTATATGTATGTGTTAGAAAAAATCTCACGTAACATAGCATATCAAGTACATTGTAAAATATGTAAGCATGTGTAAGTATTAGTATATACGCTCAATATGATAACATATAAATGATCATAAAGTAATATAACATTCATCAATCATGGTCAAAGAAGAAGATTCCCCCAACGTGGAATATCACATGTGTAAATAAAAGGTCTGATGTCTGTATGTCAAAGCGTCATAGGTCTAGGAACTAGGATATGCCTATATCACACTTAAGTATACATGACACATATTTGTATCAAAATGTTATAATATCTACTAACATAAACTAAAAAACCAAAGATGCCAATAAGCTAGTAAACATGTGAATGTTGAATAATTTTTCATTTTTTATTTTATTGGATAATTTGCTTTTTTGTATTTTTAGAATATTTGGAAAGGAAAAATGTCTAACCTTTGATCCCATCTAAGGCATGCTCACATGTATATCAAAGCTTGGTGGAAAAAATATGGAAAGGATGCATTTTATCATGAAGGATCACCTTGAAGAATTACTAAAATCACCAAGATAAAGATAAAACTATATCCAACTAATCATGCCACCTTTTAATAATTTTTAAAACACTAATTTGGATTAAAATTATGTTGACATAATTCCTTGGGCAAGCCTCAATTGGACACAATTATGTATCATTTGGAACCAAATACTTGATTGGTTCAATATGGTATGCAATTAAGGATAACTAAGCCCCAATTTCCATTATATATGAATTTAATTCCTTTCACATGGCTCTTTTGGAATGAATTTCATAGAAAATTGAAAAAATACTTATTTTTTTTAATATGGTTAGCATTTGGATCCCCAATTGATAACATATGGATGAAACTCCTTACATTGAGGGTCACTAGGCCTCTATGATCAATTTAGCCTCAATTAATATCCTTTATATATAGTAAGAAATAGGTTCAAAATGATGAACTTGGTTAAAATTGTATCAGTCATTACCATAATTAAGTTTGTAAGCTCAATCTGTGTTGATGTGGGGAATAATTGATCCCAAATTCACATTATTTAATCACATATATACATTCAGAGAGCTCAAATTTACCCCAATCACCATCATTATTATACCCTATATACCTTAAAACCTATATCATAAGCCCTAATCCCTGAAGTTCCTAATCTCTAAACTCTAAACCATAAATATAAACTCTTTAAACCTTGAACCAATCATTTTACCCTAAATTAACATTATTTAGAGTAAGAATTAAGTTCATAAAGCTCAGTTTGGCCAAAATCACATGACTAATTTCCCGATTTGACTAATTCACTCAATATTCATGATGATATACATGACATAATTGACCCTAATTTTATCCTAAATAAAAATATGAAGGTAATCAAGTCATAAATAGGTGTCACAAATAGCTCAAATGTTCTTCAATTACATTATTGATTGGACCCTATTTTTTATATCTTAAACCCTGAGTTACTTTGTACCATTTAACTTTAACCCTAAATCATGTACTATTTACATTAAACCCTAAAATATAATCTCTAAACCCAAAACCCTTTAAATTATAGACCCTAAACCTTAAACCAATAAATTTATCCCCAATTAAAATCATGTGAAGCAAAAGACATAACTCTTTTGCTCCTCTATTAGGCTTTGATGAAGAGGCCATAATATGTTATAAGTGCAATAAGTTCAGACACATACCCTAACATTGTAGAAGTGTGTTTAAATAAATCAAGAAGGACCAAATTTTTAAGGCTCCATTCATCAATAAAAACGTTTAGACAAGTTCATGGTAGAAGAAACAATCTAAAAAGTCTATGTTAGTCTAGATAGCTTTGCATGCAAGAAATAAAGGAAAGCCATGGTTCTTTTATCGTAGATATTTGAGGAACATGATAGGAGACAAGATAAAATTCATAAGTTTAAATAATATTAATGGTGGCATAGTGAAATTTGGAGAGAATATCACGACCAAAATAGTCAAAAAAGGTATATTAAGTTTGGATACCGATACAACTAAGACTCAAAATGTTTTTTTATACAAAAGGTCTTAAGAATAATCTATTAAGTGTAAGTCAAATGTGTGATCAAGAACACACACTAAAGTTTTATGTAGAAGGTTTTGAAATTAGGAGAAAATATTTGTATGTGTTTACTATAGATGGTCAACGGATAGGTAATAATTTACATATGTTATTAGATATCAAAGCTCAAAGATGTTATTTGAGTCAGGTTGAGGAAAGTTAGTTATGGCACAAATTAATGGGGAACATAATTTATTACAATCCTATCAACATTAGTAAGAAGCAAGTATTTACATATCTTCTAAAGATTACAAAGCCCTCCAACACACTTTGTGAGCCATGTCAGCATGGGAAGCAGGTCAAAAGATGATTCAAGGAAAAATAATACTCGACCACTCAGATGTTAGATCTTGTTCACACTAATTTGTGTAGACCTATGAGAACTCAAATCACTCAAGGTGATAAATAATTTATGTTACTTATTGATGATTTTACATGTATGACTTGGGTGATGTTTTCGAAGAAAAAATAAGAAGCTTTCAGCCACTTCAAAGCATTCAATGCTTTTGTTGAAAATGAAACTAATTTTAAAATTAAGTTCTTGATATTAGATCAAAGAGGATAATTCGTGTCAGATGAGTTTATTGAGTATTGTGAACACCATGGGATAAAGAGACACTATTCAAAATCTAGAACTCCATAGAAAAATTGAGTAGTTGAGTAGAAAAATAGAACAATTCAAGAGATGGTGACAAAAATGTTAAATGAATCCAAGAGACTAGATAAATATTGAAGAGAGGTAGTAAAAATAGTAGTGCATATCCAAAATAGATCATTATTGGAGTCAACAATGATAAGATTTCCTATGAACTATGGGAAGACAAACTAACTACAATTGATTATTTTAGAGTTTTCAACAGTAGATGATTCATAAAGAGAACCAATGAAAAATTGGTTTAGCTTAAATCTAGAATAGATGAAGGTATATTTCTTGGATATTCTTCTAAAAGTAAAGATTATAAATGTTATAAAAAAATAACCAAGAATATTGTTGAAAGTGCAAGTGTCAAGATAGATGAAAATGTAGCACAATAAGCCAGTGCACTGTTGAAATCATTGAAAAAAAAGGTTTTGAAGAATCAAATGAGGATGAAAATAAGGAGAAAAAGAACACCAAGACCACATCAAAATATGTTCAAAGAAATAATAATGAGAGTGACATCATTGAGAACAAAAATGAAGGATTATGTACTTTAAGGATGATGGTAAGTGAATCTAAATAACTTAATTTCTCTTTGTTATCCAAAATTCAGCCTATAACTTTTTCAGAAGCTAGACATGATGAGCATTGGATTCAGGTAATGTATGAAGAATTAAATCAAATAGAAAAAAATTATACTTGAGAATTACTGCTTAGACCAAAAGATCAAAATGTGATAGGAACAAAATGGGTATATAGAAATAAATTGAATGAAGATTGTGAAGTTACTAGGAATAAAGAAAGGTTAGTATGTAAGAGATATGAATAAATTTAAGCTATATATTTTGAATAAAATTTGACATCAGTGGCAAGTCTAGATGCTACTAGAATGTTTCTTCCATGTGTAGTGTTTAATAATTTTAAAGTGTTTCAGATGAATGTCAAGTTTGCTTTCCTAAACAAAAATATAGAAGAGGAGGTCTACATTGAGAAACCTAAGGGATTTCTTCTCTCAAATGATATTAACCATGTATAAAAATTGAATAAAGCACTTTATGGATTGAAACAAGCTCGTAGAGCTTGGTATGTGAGGATTCATAGGCACATATAGGATCAATGTTTTAAGAGAGGTTTTGCTAACAAGAATCTCTACATTAGAACAGAATGTGAGAATCGCTTGATTGTTGTGGTATATTTTGATGACATAATATTTGGAGGTAACATTGAAAGAATGACAATTTTTTTTGATAATATGCAAAAATAATTTAATATGTTTATGCTTGGAAAATTGTCATTTTTGTTAGGGTTGTAAATATTTTAGTCAGATAAAGGAATTTTCATATCTCAATGTAAATATGCCAACAAAATATTGAAAAAAATTATTTGTGAGGATTGTACACCAATTGACACACCAATGTGTATATGGAACATGATGATTAAGGATGAAGATTCACCTATTGTAGATCAATCTTTATATAGATATATGATTGGTAGTCTTTTATGTTTGACAACATCGAGGGTAGACAACATGCATGCAGTAGGCATAGTTGTGAGATATTAGGTAGCCCTGAAGCAAAGTCATGTTAAATTGGAGAGAAGAATATTCACATATGTCAAGGGGATATTAGATTATAGATTATGGTATCCCATAGGTAGAGATTTCATTTTGGTTTCTTATATAGATTTAGATTAGGCAGGTTGTTTGGATGAGATAAAAATTACAAATGGAGGAGATTTATTCTTTGATGATAGTTTAGTATATTGGATAAGTAAGAATCGAAAGTCACTATCACTTTCTACAGTTGAAGTAGAATATATTATATCAATGTTGTGTTGTACTCTAGTGCTTTGGTTGAAACAAACATTAAAAAAAATCAAGGTAAAATATGATTAACCTATCTCTATTTTTGGAGACAAAAAAAGTGATATTAATATTTCTATGAATCCAATGATGCATTTAAGAACAAAACATATTCCTATCAGATATCACTTATTGAGAGAGTAGGTTGCAAATTAGTAGGTTAAGTTGGAATATATCAGTAGTACAGAATAGATTGTAGATATTTTTACAAAGGCACTACCAAAGAACACATTTGAGTTTATGTGAGAGAAACTAGGAGTAATTTATTTTACTTCCTTCCATCAAGGATCAACATCATTTGAGAGGGATCTAAGTGTTAGCTCTAGGATAGACCCTTTGACATTGATGTCAAAGGATAATAAGTACAATAATAGGTACAAGTACAAGAATAGGTATAGAAATAGGTGCATGATGATATAGTAAGGGAGAGTTACTATATGATTTTTTGGTAGCATGTGCAGGTTGAAAATAGGGTTTAGGATGTGGCAATGTCAGTTTGAGGTTTCCATTGATGACAAAGGAGGAGATTGTTTGAAATATTGTCATTTATGTCAAAGGTTAGGAATTTTTGGTGACAAAGGCCCCATAGAGTTTAATGTCTAAAAGTGTTTTTAATATTCATATTTTGGCTAAAGTGTGTTGATATTTATTTAATATTAATGAATATGTTTTTTGCCTAAATTCAAAAGACTGCCCATGAAGAAGTCAAAGAGTCATGAGGTAAGGGAAAAATATGTAAATGATGAATTTTATCATGAAGGGTCAGCTTGAGGAATTATTAAAATCACCAAAACAAAGATAAAAGAGGGAAAAGACACATTTTCCCATGAAGGGCCACATTGAAGATTTTGAAAATTCACCAAGATAAAGACAAAAGGGGAAAGGATGCATTTGATCATGAAGGGTCACCATGTGACTTTTCAAATGAAAATATTTGAAGGATCATACAAATTTGGCATCATTTTCCATGTGGATTGAAGAGTCAGAAAGGGTGAATGCCAAAGGTCATTGGGAAAGCTATAAAATGAGGCTTGTGAATCCATTTTAAACATAAAAGAGAGTGCATGGTTTGTAATTGTTTTATATAAGAAAAGAGGAAGAATAGAAAGAGATATAGTATCTTTCTATAATTTATTGAGGAAGCAACATTGAGAGATAGTTGTGTTTTATAAACAAAAGGGTTTTGTGCTCCTGTGGGTTTGTGTTCATAAATAGTTGATGTGTTGGTGCTCAACAAAGGGTTTGTTGCTCCTATAAATTTTTGCTTACGAACTTTGTAATTTGATTTGGTGCTCATTCATATACTTGATATTTTTCTTTGTGGTTTTTCCCACTTCAAGCTTCCACGTAAAAATATGGTCTCTCTCTCTCTCTCTCTCTCTCTCTCTCTCTCTCTCTCTCTCTCTCTCTCTCTCTCTCTCTCTCTCTCTCTCTCTCTCTCTCTCTCTCTCTCTCTCTCGTGTGGTGTATGTTATTGTTTTAGTTTTATTGCATATCTTGAATGTATGACTAAGTGGTTAAAGAAAATTAATTTGATTAATTAAGAGATTTAAAAGATATATGATATACTAATTCAGCCCCCCCTCAGTATATCTCATGCTTAAAAAATCACCTATAAAATTTATCTCATAAAATATTTGAAATGGTGATTTTCTTATTGATTTATTCACCAAACTATTATATGTAAACTTAGCTTGTGGTAGGGCCATGTCCCATTTCTTGGGCTTTTCTCCCACTATTCATCTCAATAAATTTCCCAAGATCTTATTCACAACTTCTGTCTATCCATCTATTTGTGAGTGATATGCACTACTAAATTATAGCTTAATACCCATCTTATTCCACAAAGTCCTCCTAAAATGACTTAGATATTTTTTGTCCCTATCTGAAGAAATAGTTTTTGGAACACCATGCAATCTCACAATATCCTTAAAAAATAATTTTGCAACTCTAGTGGCATCATTAGTTTTCTTACATGTAATGAAATGAACTATTTTATAAAATTTGTCTAAAATAACAAAAATTGAATCATTACTTCTTTTTTTGTTTGGTAATCCCAATACAAAATCCATACTAAAATCTATCCATGGTCATCTTGGAACTGGTAATGGCATGTATAGTCTAGTATTATAGGCAAGTATTTTAACCACCTAACATATCCTATACCTTTAAACATACCTTTTTATATCTCTCTTCATATTTGGCCAAAAATACTTTTCTTCCACTAAAGTTATTGTCTTTGTCTTACCAAAATGTCCAGTCAATGTTCCACTATGTAATTTTATTATTATATTGTCTTGTCCAGAGCCAAATAGAATGCATAACTATTTCCCTTTGAAGAGATTATTTTTTGTATAAGATACTCACCATGAATAGTATATGTCCCTCCTAATAATGGATTCCTGCATTTCTCAACTACCTTGCCAAAATATGGATTAATATTATATAATTATCTAATAACTTCAAGTCCAACTAATTCATTCATCCTATTAGTTAATAATTCTACTCTCATGCTCAATAGATCAGCTAATAGATTCTATTTTCTTTATTTATGTTTCCACACAAAAGTATACCTCTGCAAGAAACAAACCTACATTTCATGTCTACTATTCAATTTCTTTTTTGTATTAATATACTTTAAAGCCTTATGATATTTAAGTAGGATAAACTACTTAGGAACCATGTAATGACTCCAATGTCTTAATGTTTTTACACTTACATTAAGTTCAACATCATAGATAAAATACTTTGTTCTTACCTCATTCAATTTCTCACTAAAATATGTTGTTGGATTTCTTTCTTGACTTAACACATCACCAATTTCCATAAATGAAGAATCCAAATCAACCTCAAACACTTTGTTAAAATTAGGTAATGCTAAAATTGTCTTTTTATAATCTTCTTCTTCAAAAATTCAAAGTGTCTTGTGGCTGCTCTAGCCCATGTAAATTCCTTCCCTATCATAAAATTTGTTATTGGTGCCACAATACTACTAAAAAAATTTAATAATTTTTTTGTAAAAAGTTGATAAACCATAGAAACTTCTTAGCTTTGTAGTAATTTTTCTAATAGGCCACTCAAAAATTTCCTTTATCTTTTTTTCATCCATTCTCATAAGATCTACTGAAACTATAAATTCCAAAAATACCAAATTATTTTGCATAAACCTACACTTTTTCAAATTTGCATATAACTTTTCCTTTCTTATAAAATCTAGTACCATTCTCAAATGTTGTAAGTGTTATTATTTAGTCTTATTGAATATCAAAATATCATCAAAATAATTAACCATAAACTTACCAATACATTCTTGTATCATTTTATTCATTACCCTCATAAATGTTCTAGGTGGATTAGATAATTTGAATGGCATCACCATCCACTCATATAAGTCATCCCTAGTCCTGAATGTAGTTTTATACTCATGTCCTTCATGAATTAGTATATGGTAATAACCACTCCTTATATCAATCTTGGTAAAATATTTTACTCCTATAAGCACATCCATCATATCGTTTAAACATGATATATGAAACCTATACTTGAATTTAATTTTATTAATTTCTCTACTATATACACACATTATCCATCATCCATCTTTATTTGAAGTTAGAAATGTTGGTGTTGCACATGGACTCATACTCTCCCTTATCAACTTCTTTCTTAACAATTTAGTAGCTTATTTATTTAATTTTATATGTTTTATTAGACTCATCCTATAATCTGCTTGATTGGGTAGAGTTGATGTTAAAGTCAAATCAATGTGATGTTAAATATCTCTCTTCACTGGCAAACCATCTAGTAACTCATCAGGCATAACATCTACATATTATTTCAACACTCTTGCTGATTTTATTGGTATTTACACTATTTTTATGTCTTCATTATTTGCTACTAATACATAACAACAACTTGCAACCTTCATATCTTGGATAAGTTATTTACTAAATAGCTTCATTTGTATATTCTCTTCCTCTTTAAGAGGTAACAAAACTACCTTTGTACCACCTTTTCAAAAAGTGTACGTGTTTTATGGTCCATCATAAATTACTTACCTATCAAATTGTCGTGGTCTCCCCAATAACAAATAGCAAGTATTTATCATAATAACATCACACCATATTTCATCATTATAAGTTTTTCCTATATAAAAATTGATTAAGCACCTTTTATCCATTGTAACCTCATTCACTTTATTAAACCATGAAATTCAATAAGGATTGGGATGATTTTCACATTGTACATTTAGTTTATCTATCATTTCTTTAGACACCATATTTTCACAACTATCACCATCTATAATTACATTGCATACCTTTCCACCTGAAGTACATCTTGTTCAAATAAAATTGATCACAAACATGCATCACCACCTTCTTTATTCTACACTTATTCCTTCCTTGGAGTGATCATTGTTCTTATCATCATGAGATTATCTCCAACATCTACTACTCTAATTTCAGTTTTTTGCTCTTCTATCTCAACCTCAACTAAATTCACTCTTGGGCGACCTTATTTCTTCCTTTCTTGATCTTGACAGTGTGAACACCCAAATTCTTGGTGCACTTCTTATCCACATATATAACAAACATAATATCTACATTAATTTGGAAAACATCATCTCATACCACCATAACTTGGTGCTCTCTGAAACCCTCTTCCTCTTTGTTTGTATTGAAACCCTTCCCTATTACCATCTTACCTTTTTACACCATGTGATGATTAGCCTCTATTGGTATTAGACCCACCTCTAGTGGTATTAAATTTACCTTATCACCTATTTTGAGGGGATCTACCTCTTCTGGACCAAGTGATGTTCTTTAAAAATTGTCTATTTATCTTCTCTTCTACATTCAAAGCTAATAAATAAGCCTCCTCCATAAAAAATATTTTATGCACACTTAATTCATTCTGAATAGAAATTTTCAAATCATTTACATACCTTGAAACCATATACTCTTCTATTTCATCATAATCCACTTGTATGGAAAGATTATGAAATCATATGTATACTCTTATATACTCTGATCTTTTTTTCTCAAATTTTGAAACCTTCTATATAAAGTTTGTACATAATCTACAGAAATAAATATCCTCCTCAGCGTCTCCTCCATATTTTATCATGAATTAATATTATCTTTACCTTTCCTATATCTCTCTTTCTATAGGTGATCCTACCATATCATTGTATGGCCTTTCAATTTTGTACATGGAATCTTTACCTTCTTATATTCATTCATAGTCTTCCACTTGAAAAATTTCTCCATGCTATTCATCCAATGTATTAGCTCCTCGAGTTTTACATAGCCTCCATAATCTGAAATATCAACCTTGATTCCTTCATTTCTTCCTTCTAAATATTGAAGCATCCTTTCTTCCATTGATGATGGGTGTTCTTATTGCTCTTCTTCTTGCTAAATTTATTCATCATGGTTTGTGTCTTCCTCATCACCACCTTATCTTCTCTATTTATTGTTGATAACCATGAATAATTATTCCACTTATCTCTGCAACTCTTGTATAATTTTATTCATCTATTCAATACCTCCTCATCCTCTAACCATGTCTTACTCTTTCAAGATTTAAACGTACTCTGATACTAGATAATGAAACCCAAAAACTATCAAGACAATAAATTATTAATAGACAAATATTATAAAAGTAATAAATGGTATTGATTCATATTGAATGATATAAAATAATTAAGAACCCAAAACATGCTTAAATAGGCCTCAACTTGAAATTAGAGTTGACATGAAAAAAACCAAGAAAACTAAAATTTAAAAAAAATCTAAAAAATTATCTATTTTTAGTAGTTGTTATTTATATTAAGTTTTGTATGCAAGTGCATGTACTTCTAAAAACATCCAAAAATATTTTAAATGCTAAAATTAGTCTATCAAATGAAATTCAACTAAAGTTGACATCTGGACCTAAAAATATACAATTTATAAAAATAAGAAATTCTTAAAAAATTATTAAATGGTAAGTTTAGACCCTTAGATGATCATGTTTGGACTCTAAAAAATAGGAATAGGCCACTTAGTATATCATCAATATTTTTGAGATGGTTGTTCTGTCACATGAAAGAGTTTAAACAGATCTATGAGTCAAAATTTATGGCCTCTAGAAGATTGGCCTATTTTTTTTGAATCACTTCCTACCATAGAGATGACTCAGTCATGAAGTTTAAAAATATGTCATGGACTTGGTCATTTAGTAGTATATTTAGATGCATATTTTAAATTATGAATTGATGATGATTGGTTGATGAATTCATGTTTATGTTTTAAGTGGTTTAAAAAATCATAGTATATATATATATATATATATATATATATATATATATATATATATATATATATATATATATATATATATATATATATATATATATATATATATATATATGTTTGTGATCAATTATCTTATTTTTTATCTATTCTTGATCATATTATAATACAACATTACAATTTGATATAATGATATAATCATTTGGAAGCATATAAAATTTTTATGATATTTTTACATATCTATTTCATCTCAATATATGTGGATTATCACAATAAATTTTGGATTATACTTTTAGTTTTGGCAAATTAAGAAGTCTACAGTGACCATTTGGTATATGTGGATAATGTGATACTTGGTTTGAAATAGATAAAGTGGTATATAATTAGTTATTTTATAGCCTTGTCAGTTCAATTTTAAAATTGTGAAATCATAACTATTACAGTTTGAGAAAAAAAGGTATTTGTGATCAAATGCATCATTTCTTTTATTTTGGAAATCATATGAGTTCTCAATTTGAAAATATACCTCAATCAAGCATATTTCATTCATAAGGAAGATTATTTAGAATTAATATAATTCATTTTGAAAGATAATTATAATTGTTTTATAGATTCGGTTAAGGTCTCATTTTCATTTCTTGTGATATAATGGACTTTGAAATTGTTGACATATTAAATTTGGTTTGATATAAATATCAAAAGATTCAAATGTTCTAGCTGATAAATCCAAACTTCAAATTTGATTAAGGTTCCTAAGTCAATGTAGCCTAACCTAAGTATTAAAATGATATCAATTCATATGTTCTAAAGATCCTAACCTAGGGATATCTATCCTAAGGTCTTGAAATGATATTAATAATAACTATCGGGACATGGTGGTTTTGACTATTTTCACCTAGGTCATTATTTTAATGATATACATTACAAAGCATATAAGGTTGGAAATTTTAAAAAGTGATATATATCATTTTATGTCAAATCATGAATTTTCTTTATGTGGGATGTTTTATTGGTGAATTGGTATCTGAGTTGGCAGTCTATTCAATAAGACATTGAAGCACATTGAGTTCGTAGGAGTTAATGCAAACACATACTCGTGGATGTTTTGAGATCACTATAGTATTTTGGCAATTTTAGATTCTATGACAAAATTTACATGCCTCAATTCTTGAATGTTTTTAGGAGGATTAGTCATTGATAATTTTGATAATGTGATGACTAAGTTAGGTAAATTGCTAAGTTTATTATCAGTTGAAAGAAGCCAATAAGAATTGAGCACATATCCAAATTAGTTATGATGGGAGCTGGAAAATATAAACAATTCTATTTTCATTCTATTCAATCATCCTTAAAATTTTCTCATGGAAAGGAAACATTGTTATTTTAGATTTTGAGCAGATTTTGAGATGTAGAGAAGGATTTTGATTGAAAAGATTACAAAAAAGCATTACCAGGTATACCATGAATAAGTTTAATAAATTTTTGAAAATTTTTATGAGTTATTTATATGGTTTTGGAAAGGAACATGGTTTTTTTGTGAATTTTAGTTATTTTGATGAAGTTATTGGTTTATATCTTTGCATATTTGTTTTGGAAAGAAAGCCTATAGTTTCTATTAGTCAAATATATTATTTATTTCATGAAAATTTGACACACATAGACTGTGATAAATATTTTGGTGGATGATGGAGCTTATATATGTTTTTTTCCTTAGATTTGGACATAATATTTTAAAAATATTAAGACTTTGACATCATGCATTTTGATATGGTTTCAGTGAGTATATATTATAGTCAATTTTTTTTGAGATATATATGGTTTGAACATATTTTAGTTTCAGATAGTTTTTAAAGGTTTTTAGGTTGAAATTTTTTTATTGTTTTGAAGCACATATGTTGGTTTCTAGTTCAAGTTGGATATCAAAAAATATATTAGTTTTTATTTTTTATTGGGTATACCTTTAGTTATAGGTTTTTATGAGAATATTTTAGTGTTGTTAAAAGATGTTATTTTTAGTTTCAAAATTTCATAAAGCATTAGTTTTGTAAATATACTTTGCATGCATATGCCATGAAATTTTGAAAAGTTTTCAAAATATTCTTAGAGACTTTGAGTTCTTGAAAAAAAAACTATATGTTGTTACATGAATATTTTGAAAGGTTAGAATGATGGGGTTGGATGTGAATTGAAAGGTTATATCTGAATATATTTGAATTTATATAAACATGACTATTCTTACTATTTTGAAACCATAGTTTTTTGGTCATAGTATCATTTTAAAATCTTGGTCTTTAAAAGAAAGAGAGAGATAAAAATATAAATTTTATGTTGGATTTACATCTCATTATCAAAATCTTAGGTTTTGTTTTGAAATTAGATGTTGAAATAATAGTAATTTGAGGAATTCAATTGTTTCTTGATTAAGAATTTTGATGAGGAGCTTATTTTGAACAAATTGTTTCTACTTCAAAGTATTATGTAATGTTACATTTTGAAAATTATTTGTCTGGAATGATTTCATAGCACTGTGTTGGGGCTTGATTTAATAATTTAAGCACAAATTATTGTGAAATTTTTTTAGGGTTTCATTTGAATTTTGGATAGTATATTGTTGATATTTTAAAAAATTATAAGTTATTTTCTAGTTTGAAATATGACATGGAAATATGATGGTTTCTTAGAAGATACTTTTCATGAAATCCTGCCTTAATTCTAAATTGATTTAGTTTGGTTTTCAAATAATTTCATACAATGAAGATATAAACTACATTAAGATATATCAAAATAGTTTGAAATAAAACTATGTTATATTATTTTATTTGAAGACTGGGTCACTTTTAAAAGAGAATACTGAAATATTATCTTTTTTGATGAAATAAATGGGATACTACAAAGATGTTGGAAACACTTGGTATAATTCAAATAATAATTTTTATTGATATGTGATTATATTTTTAGGGTAAAATTTTGTTTCATTTTTAATGCATATATATTGATTTTAGTTATCAACTTTGAATATATTTCAAATTATTTTATGATGTCTGTACGGGATCAGTATGGGTCAAGTATAAGTAACGATAATAAAGGATGGGTTCAAAATTTAGATAATATGAACCAACATAACCGAAATCTAAATTTCCCAAGGTGTGGTTTCAGGGCTAGGATATTTGGCCCTAGATTTCATAATCATGCTAGGATGTTCATTCACTTTGATGTAGTAGACCGATAGTTTTGGAATGTCCTAAATAATCTGCCTTTTAATCTAGCCAATAATAGGGAAAAATGAAGATTTTATGGACATAGGTTTGGTGCTAGGACCCCTTCACACAACATTCTTTTTCACAATTTTCAAACAAATTCGCATCATTCACCAATCTAATTACCCTTTCTTAAAATAATTGAGCCTATTGTTGAACCATAACCTATTCATGACATCACCTAGCTTAAGATTGAAATAGTTCATGCTAAAAACTTTTTGAAAATTTACATTCCTTCAATTTCTATTGAGAATTAATCTTATGAAAAGGATCCTATTTTGGGATGTAAAAAACTAAGTCTAGTATCTTCTCATACTGATCCTATTATGGGATGAAATAAACTGGGTTTAGATAAGCCTATTTCAAATGGGAGAAAGCTTACAATAGAGGTCCATCCCACTAATTTAGATAAACATTAGATAATCATAATGAAACTGATAATCATGTTGAAGTTAGAGTGCTCAAACAAATTAAGCTAGAGATTGATCATCCTTCAAATGATAGAAGAACAAATATAGTTCATGTTTCAGTTGTGGAAATGTAGTATAATGAATTCATAAATGAATAAGGGAAGTGAGTAATTGAGGTCCTTTCAGAATTTGATGATTATTACACCTTAGCAAGATGAATTTTATTTTTATCTGTTCAATTTTAATTTGGTGGATTTTACGTACTATAAGATTTTCATACTTTTACCATATTAGACTTGTTATTTGAACTTTTAGTTTTGATGTTTTAGTAGTGGTATTTAAAAAATATAGCAAACCTTAATATTTGATGTGTGTGTGTGTGTGTGTGTGTGTGTGTGTGTGTGTGTGTGTGTGTGTGTGTGTGTGTGTGTGTGTGCGTGTGTGTGTGTGTGCCTATGTTAATTTATAATATGCATTATGGTTTGATATAAATAGAGTTTTATTAATCTTTGATTTATATATTTATTAATTGATTTATGTATTCTATTTATTATTAATTGATATGGGTCTTCACTTGTTAAAATAGTACCCGGTATATAATTAAATATTTGATCTATTAAAACTTTTTAAGTCTTAATTAAATATTACCTTAACCATTAACTATTTTTAATTGATTGACTTCTAATGTCAATTAGTTATGATAAATTAATAACTAAATAAGGTTAGTTATAACGTATTTTTAAATAAGTTTTAATCATAAAAGAAGATCAATAATTCATTTGAAAAGGAGGAAAAACACAGGTATTGAAGACTTATACATTTTTTAACTCAATCATTCATCTCTCTCTTTTCTATGCAACTTCTTTGAGATAACATGACTTTTGTAGATTGATTCAATGATACATTTTTTGACAGTTGAGTAATTGATTATAAAAAAAGTTTTATCCAATTTTTATATCATCATCTATAACAAATTATCTAATGTTTGTCAAATATAATATCTTTTGATGATTACTATTATAGTCTTATATGCAAAATCTAAGTATTTGACCTAAATAATGATGAAAACTTTGTTATTTATTATATTTCATTGAACTCTTTTGATTATAAAAGTTATGTCTCAAGTATTTGTAAATAAATATGTTGTTTTCTCAAATAAAATCTATCATTTTTGTTAAGATGACTCTCCTTTCATACTCACAAATTATATTGTACTTTATATCAACTCTGTTTTAATATAAATTATTTTTTTAGATTAATATTTAATTAATCTAGTTTTATTTATATTTATTTAGATTTTTTTTAGTTTACTTGTTTATTTTTGTTTTCTTAAGTTACTCTCTTAGATCTTTCCTTTTGTCCACTTTCTTTAAGTTAAATTTTCTTTCTTTGATTAGTTCTTCTTACAGTTTTAATATAGTTTGAGATTTACTTATAACTTGTTTACATGTTAGATTCTTAGTTTGAAGTTCATTTTATATTTATACTATTTAATTTTTTAAGTCTATTCATTCTTAGATGAGATTATTTCTTTGTAGTTTTTCTTTTTATTAATTAGATTTAGGCTGTTTAGTTGTTAGATTGATTTATTTTCTTAGATTTTTAGTTCTATTCTTGTTTATTTAGTGGTTTGTCATATTTTCTTAACTTAGTTGTTTATTTCTTACCTTTTCTTTGATTTTTTAGTTATATTTTTGGTTATTGTTTATTTTGTCTATTTCAGTTAATTTCTATTTTGATATTAACTTGATTTAGAATATATTTATCTTGATTATCTCAAATCTATCTTACTTATATTTTTGGTTTATTATCTTGAATTTACTTGGAATATATCATAGAAAAAACAAAATATTACTTGAAATATATTATTTTACTGAGTCAGATTTATTTCCTTCAAGAGATTGTCTAATTAATAGGCCTTCTCTATCAGATAGGATATATTACAAATACATATCTAGTATAATGATTTTTTTTTCTCTAAGATTATTTCATAAATAACCCTTCTAACATAGTTTCCTCTCTTTATTCCATCTAAAATTGCATAGGCTAGAGACATGCTAATAGGAAAGTTGGTGAAATTTGGGACACATGTTGGTCATATTTAGAAGATCAAAGCCATATTTCCCATGATGTTGCCAAAAAATATAATAGATCTGGTTTTATATTTTAATAAAATTTAAAATTCAAACATAAAATAGTAAGAGAAAATACTCTGACAATAATAATAAAACTCACATTGTATATTATTTATCACACCACTATCTTAATAGTACATAGGCTATTAAATTGCCAAGATTGACTAACCATCTTCCTATAGAATAGGAAGGAAAACCAATAATAAATCTATTAATAGAGATATGGGTATAAATAAAATATATTGTTTCTATAAACAATATATTTTACTAACCAACTAGCTATACGTGATATATTATTAATATATATCAACGTACCTAATTACTGACTCAGTATATGGTAATTACTATTTGTTAAATAGTAGTTTACCTAATAGTAAAAATATAAATGTGAGCACTAATGTTAGGTTATCCCTAAAATTATCTCTCCCCCCCCCCCACCCTCCCCCAGATTATGAATATGGGGAAGACATCATCCTATACTAAAATTCTCACAAAAACTCACATGATGGTTTTTCACTCAGGTAACTACCAAGCTACAAACTTCACACACTTTTACACTTAGTTTACCAACAACCGATAAACAATAAATGGTTTTACACTTATTTAACCAATAACCTAAAAAAAAATGATGGTTTTACATGTCGTTAACTAATAACCAAAACACCCAAAAATTTTTACAGGGTAACCCATAGCCTTACATAATGCTAAAACATTCTATTAATCCCCATAATTATTTTTACCTCAAGGTAAAATATGGGAATGAATACTCACTTATTTTAATACTCAAATAGGCATGGACTTCTATTCTTATTCAAACACACATAGCATAAAAATATGAAAATCACACCACACTACATTTTTCACTAAATCTTCTTGGACCCCATCGTTGGTGACTAACAAGATGCTCTAGAACCTCTAGCCTCAATTTCTTCTTCACTATACTAGGTGAAGATACTCCACTAATTTTATGAAATCATGAAGCTCAAATACATTAATTTGAGGAGAAATCTCCCCCCCCCCAAAAAAAAAAAAATAATAATTTGGACATATGAGTCGAGATGTTGTGCACAAGCAAAAGTGAATCCTTATTCATTTGAACATTTTTTTATTATGACTCTGACTCTTTCATAAATATGTATTATCTACTTTTAAAAAACTTGACATGATTTATAAATGACACTAAAAGTATATAACATCAAAACTAAATGTTAACAAATTATTAGACATAATGCTAAATGATTATAACTCATAATACAAAATGACTTACTAATAAAACTAAAACTAATACCTATACATAAAACAAATCCAACTAAATAGACATAGACTTATAAAATAAAATCTAAAACATAACTTTGATATGAAATAATATTTACAAAACTCATTAAATACTTAAATACTTTTCACAAACAACTACGACATGGTAGTTTGGGACGCAGTTTCTAAGAATATAAGATTAAGGGTGAGTTGAACGTTGTCATAAGAAAGATCAAATCATGACTTGATGTGGTCAAAGGAGCTTTGATATTTATGGATAAAGGTTCATATACTTTTCAAATGTATGGAAACTTTCAATGGCAAGCTGAAATAGGCCATAATAAAACAAGTGAAATCCATGTGTTAGTTTGTGCATGGAAAATGATAATGTGTTTGGTATTGATAGCTAAATGTGGTTGGCCTAAGTTAGTCAATGAATTATTTGGAAAAATTCACATGGGCTTATAAATTTGAGAATTATATTGACAGTGATTATTCTTGCCAAAATATATTGCACATATTCCTACGTATCCTCTGGATCAAAATAATGAGATGGATAAATCTGATTTTCTTCAATCCGATGCAAGCATTTCAACAAATGACTAAATAATAGAGTTCATATCATATTCAAATTTGATATGGGCATTGAATGTATGGATAACAAGTCTAAAGGTAGAATATTTGAAACATAATTATAGTATAAACTAGCTAAACCCTTTAAGATACTGACATATATTGTGAATGAAAACATTGTAAATCTACTCGTTTATCGGTGAATGGAAAAATGATATCAAAATTACATGTTATATAGATATAAATAATAGAATCAGTGTCATATTGAATGACACGATTCCATAAATAAATCTATAACTTCTTTAAATTAGCTTTGACTACTCAATAACTATGTGCATTTGAACTTCAACTCATCATCACACCGAATGAGTACATGCATACAAGTAGAAAAAACCCAAGTTTTTTGGAGACCAATATCGATGGCTATATAACATAGATGAGCACATATCAATCACCAAAAATTTAAGGCGTAGTTATTAACATCTATGAATAAAGCTTATTTTCCCTATTCTTATTAATAATTTTAGGTGAAACTCTTATCACTTATAACAATAGATATATACTAAATCACTCTTAACTAAAAAATAACTAAACAAATAATAACCAAAGTTTTATAACTTTGTAAATGACTTTAGATCCATTGGGTGATTGAAGAGACCTTCCCCTCTATATATTAAAGGTCATTCTCAAAAATTTACTTTTTTGATACTAGATAATAAATCTAGTTTTATATTTAAACAAAATTTAAAATTCAAACATAAAATACTCAGAGAAAATACCCAGATAATAATTATAAAACTTACATTGTATATCATTTTTCACACCAATATCTGAGTAGTATATAGGCTACTAAATAGCCAAGACTGACTAACGAACTTTATATAGAATAGGAAGGCAAACTAGCAATATACCCATTAATAGAGATATGGGTATAATCAAAATATATTGTTTCTATAAACAATATATTTTACTAACAAATTAATTATACATGATATATTGTTAATATATCAACGTAACTAACTATTGAATTATTATACGGTAATTACTATTTAGTAAATAGTAAATTACATAACAGTAAAAACATAAATGTGAGCACTAACATTAGGTTATCCCTAACAAAACATTGATGGCATGTGTTAATAAAATTCCCTTTAATGAGTTGTTAATTCCTTAAATACCATAGGTGAAGGATGGGTGGTAATTGAGTTTGAATGTATTTATTTTATATTATCTCCCCAAAGCTAAATATTAATATTACTTATTTATGATTGATACAATTCAATACATAAGATTAAAAAAAGGAGGCAACTATGTCATCAAAAATCTGGAAGCAAGCATTAGGCCACAAGTCTCTAAGAAGTCTTATCAAGTATTTCTATGCTACCTTTCCTCCTTGTTCTATATTATTAGCATTCTTTGTAACTCACATGGGTGAAAACATGACATTTAATTTATTTTACTTTCTCTAACAATGTCTAGAAGATAGACAAATGCTCAAAGTCATTTTTAACTTTTGAGAACTACATAATTTTTTTGCATGATGTTTTATAATTTATTTTAAATTTGTTTAAGTGTTAGTGGTAGTGATTTAAAAATGTATTAGTTTCTAAATCTCCAAGCAAGCTCAAATATCTATAATATTTATATTAGTTTTGTTTTCTTTTCTTTTGTTCAATTTGTTGACAACATCTTTTTATGCCCTGTTATTTTTAAACAATCTCTTATTCAGCTAGAAAGTGTCAAGTGTGTGGCTCTTGTTAATATTGCAAACCATATGTTAGATATCATATTTGATGGAAACAAGTCTGAACAATAATCAACAAAGTAATAAGAGTAATATTTTTCAATTACACTTAGAATCAACAACATGGAAAGCTGGTACAACAAGATTTAAAAACCCTGAGGATCATAGAGTATCTAGATGAACACATAATTCTAGGAATAGATTTCATAGAAATATATTTAAATTCATCCCTCTACCATTATGTTTAAAGGTTAATGTTGATATAATAAAGCCATAAAAAAATAGATGAAATAAACCAAATAGATTGACACAACAAAAACAAATACATAATAGATAAATTTCATTAATAATCTTTCAAAATAAATCCAAATTATTTATCCTCTATGCGATTTGAGGTACATAGCACTCATTCTATTATTTTTTACATACAAAATAATAGATATTTGTTGCTTATCTTTTTCTTCGTATAAAAATAGAGTATGTTAACAATAATAGATATATAAAAAAAAATTGGTTGCCTTTCTCTGGAAGTATCTCAAAGTAACACAAAAAAGAGATAAGATATTAAATGTAGTCCATAAATACAACGATGAATAGGAGATATATGAGGATATTTGAAAGCTTTAAAATATTAAGACTTATTAGGTGATAAATATAGGTCGATGAAAAAGCAAAAAAGTAAGAAATGTGGTAGGGGTGATTAATTTTTCTTTGCTGACCTATAAGTCCACGTCCGCCAACATTCCCCCTTAATATTCATTGCCATGTAAATTAGTGATGCCTGTACTTTCTCAAAGATGATAAAACATGTTATTTGAAAATGGCTTTGTAAATATATCTAAAAGTTATTCTTTCGACCTACAAAACTCAAGATGTATATTACCATTGTTCACCGATTCATGAATGAAGTGATATGTAGTATCAATATGCTTGTTACACTTAAGAAACACATGATTTTTAGATAATACAATGGCCAAAATTAATATCACAATATATATTTATAAATTACTATTGAGTACACATCAAATTTAAAAATATTTTTCTCATTCAAACCACCTAGCAAGTTATTGATGAGGGTGAAGCGTGTTCCACTTCAGTTGATAATAGTGTAACAATTGCCAACTTCTTCATTGCTAAAGGCATATCAGCCAATCCAAAATGAAAAACATGTCCTGAAGTGTTTTTTCTATCATCCATGCTACCTCTCCACTCACTATATATATAACTAATCATCTTAAACTCATTTGATGGTGTATATATGATTCTGAAACTCTTTATTCCAATTATATATCAATATTATTTTCTTGGATTTCCAATGAGATTATTTTAGATTATCCATGAATCTTTAGATAAGACTAACCCCATACATAATGTCTATTCTTGTGGTGGTTAAATACATGAGGCTACCAACTAAGCTATTAAATAAAGTTACATCAACACTTAAACTTTTATTCTCCTTGGTAAGTTTTAAACCCATTGCAACTAGTGTAGGATCTGAAATAACTTTCAACATCTTGAACCTTTATAACAAATAATTAGCATGTTTTGATTAACATA